>VDFB02004819.1:0-41003 GCA_007258455.2 Sequoia sempervirens | reverse complement strand
AAGACACCAACTGTTTCCAACTACTCCCAGGCTCACACGAAGTGCAAGGGAAAAGTGAAAACAAATCAATGCCCCCTTGGGTAACACAAAAATAAGCAACCACAACAAACAATAAGATTTAATCCCCCTAATTAGACTATGTTTGAGAGCAGCAAAGATAATTTTTGAAAGTCTGATTATGTAGATGCCCCTGCAAACAAATGTTAGTTGTCCTCTTTCTTTTTCGCCTTTGGTCAAACTTTGCCACAATATGCTGCAAAAAAATTAGTGAAAAATAGCAATATTCTTGCCAGAACAACGTTAGAGAGTTATCACATGAATATAGCAAAAAACTAGAGCAAAAACAAAGCCAAAACGTCTATTTTACCCTCCAAACTGTGCTGTTAAGGGCGTTGCCGCAACTCTGTGAAGGGCGCTGCCGCAACTCTGTAAAGGGAACTGCCGCGGTTCTGTAAAGGGCGCTGCCGCAACTCTGTGAAGGGTGCTACCGCAACTCTGTAAAAGGCGCTGCCGCAACTCTGTGAAGGGCGCTGCCGCAACTCTGTAAAGGGCACTGCCGCAGTTCTGTAAAGGGCGCTGCCGCAACTCTATGAAGGGTGCTACCGCAACTCTGTGAAGGGCGCTGCCGCAACTCTGTGAAGGGCGCTACCGCAACTCTGTAAAGGGCGCTGCCGCAACTCTGTAAAGGGCGATGCCGCAACTCTGTGAGCTTTTCCTGCAAAATCTTAACTCAAAGAAACATTAAATGCAAGACCCATGTGTGGGTCCCACCGGGCGTGCTAGAAATGTATACCTTGGAATTCCTACTGCTCTAAATGTGCAAAACTAACTAAGAAACATGAATAACAAAATACCAAGGACACCTCAAGATTAGCCAAAAGAGTAGTTCAACGAAAAGGAATGCAAATAAAATGAAACACAAATATTTTTACCTCCCTTGTTGTTGATACCTCTTTGAGTGGTCCTTGATTGGATTGGTTGTGTGCTCCTTAGATGATGGATTGAATGACTAAAATGCAAGCTTCAATATGCAAAATGATGGCTAGATGATAGTGAAGGCAAATTGGCAGCATGTAGTTATGAGAGTGCAAAGTGTTGGAAATGCCCTTGAGGAGGGGGTATTTATAGAGGAACTTGAATTCTCTAGAGAATTCAAGGGTCAAGATTGATCCAACAAGGTCAAGATGAAGGGCTAAGGTGAGTTGAGGAATCACAAGCCCTCACATCTTGACATGTAGATTGTGAAGTGGCCAAGAGAAGATGAAGTGTAAATGAGGTGGCCAAAGGGTAGATGAGATGGAAATGAGTTGTCAAAAAGGTACATGAGGTGGAAAAGGACATGCACCTTGGGGAATGAGAGGATTTCCACAAAAAGGGATTTCTTGTCCCCAAGTGGGAGTGAAAGGGACTTTTGAGGAATTTTAGAATTCCTCAAAAATCTACATGGGAAAGTGAAAGGTGGTTGGGGATATAAATGTGAATTAAAAATTCACACTCATAGGATGATCTAGAGGGTAAAAGGTGGGCTCCAAAAAGGTGGGACTTGGTCACATGTGGAGATTGTGACAAGTCCAAGGTTCTAGAAGCCTTGGGAGAATGGAATGTGAATTAAAAATTCACATTTAAAGGAGAGGAATCTAGAGCAAATAAATGTGAATTAAAAATTCACATAGGAAAGGGGGTTAACATCAAAAAGGAAAAATGGAAGAATTGACCAAAAAGGTGGTGCTAAATTTAGCTAATGATTTTGGTTAAGGTTGTGCAAATATTGGATTAGGCTAATTAACAGAAGATTAGAGGCAAGTGGCAAATGTAGGAGGATGTGACAAGGAGAGAGAAAGTGAGGAATTTTAAATTGATTTTTAAATTAAAAAGAGGAAGAATGACTAAATTAAATAAATTAGTGTATTTATTTAATTTAGAGAGGAATAAGGGTAAAAAGACAAAGTATTAATTATTAAATTAAATACTTTATTGGTATGGGACAAAGGGTGTAATATTAATTTAATAAATTAATATTAATATGATAGACGTAAATGCAACAAATTTAATCATATGGAAGTGATTAAATTTAGGTGTCTACAAGACTATTGCTTGTGTCATTGTGTTGAGGCCAAAAAGAAATTGGAGGCCCCAATTATAGATGGAGAAAACATCAAATACCCTACAGGGTCAGTTGTTGTTACTGGAACGTGGCTTAGAAGGTACCACATAAGAGTGTTAAAAATTGGTTATTTTAGGACTTTGACACACATTGGAAGATTCTTCATTACATGAACCTTGTCATGGCATCCAATGTTTGTTTGGACAAATATGGGGATAGACCTTTGAACAATACCTTGTGGAAGGTCCATGATTCTAACCATGAGGCAATACTTGACACAATAAAGAGTAAAGCAAACCCAAATGGTTCGTTGGATTAATTTGTAAGTATGCGAATTGGCTCTTATTAATTTATACTTGTATGCACATTAATTTTTATGATGCCAATTCTATCATCTAATGTTTATATCATATTCTTTTACTTTTCCTATTTGTAGGTAACCTACTAAAAATTGATTGGTGTCCCCTTGTAGAAAATGCTAATTTATGAGCCATCTAAGGGAATCTCAGCCAAAAAAGCAATGCAACATCCTTATTTTGATGATCTTGACAAATCTCAATTATGATTTTAAGCCATTATAAAAGTGTGTGTGAATCTTAGCGAGAGAATTTCAAGTTATTCATTTGAAGTTAACCTTATCATGAGCACCTATGATGTAGACATTATAAGAGAATCTCGAATTTCTAGTTATTCTATTCATGAGAGGTGTTGTGTGCAATAGGTATCTTGGAACTCCCAATGAAGATGTATGGCTAGGAGTGACTAAGTTGGGAGATTAGCATGCCTATCCTCAATAGAAGCATCGAGATTTATGCTTTGTTGTTGTTGACTTGGAACCAAATGGTGTGGATTTGTTGTCTCTAAGTGCCTTCCATCTATTTTCTTTTCATTTCCATTTTGGATCCTCTTTCTTTTTCTTCTTTTACTTTTCCTATTTGTAAGTTAATCTACTAAAAATTTATTGGTGTATCCTTGCAGAAAATGTTGATTTATGAGCTATCCAAGAGAATCTCAGCCAAAAAAGTAATGCAACATCCTTATTTTGATGATCTTGACAAATCTCAATTGTAATTTGAAGCCATTATAAAAAAGCATGTGAAGCTTAGAGAGGGAATCTCAAGTTATTCATTTGAAGTTAACCTCATCATGAGCACCTATGATGTAGATATTATAAGATAATCTCAAATGTATGAGTGACATTGTAAAAGATCTATGAGAACGGAGTACCTAAGGCATTGTGCTTAGAAGTACAAGCACTTGGGTTTCAGAATGGTGTATGAAGCATATTAGACAATTGTAGTACAAACAGAAAAATTATGATACCCAAATAAATCTTATTTTATTGTAAACATCATATTATTAATATAGTGAGTGCAATAACCATTTGCAATGAGATTTATTCCAATTTTGAAATTTATTGCTATCCTCAAATATTTGTAATTCATGCAACATAATCCCTTAATAGTCCAAATTGCAAAAGGGCAACAATCTTTGACAGCTTGTTACCCAGATACCTTGTCGGTTATGGGTATTTTGTGTGGTATCGGGGTCACGTAGGGCACCTCTACAGTAACCTCTCTCAATTTTTCTTATCTCGAAGTCCGTTTTCCATGGTGTCCAATTTTGACTTGATAGAAAAAGTGTCAAATGCAAGTAGTGTAAAGTTGCAAAGTGGTGCAACTTTCATTTTGCAACTTGTGTGACCAAAAATACTATTCCAATACATCTAGATGGGTATGTTTATGCTAAGAATGGTTCTATTTTCCACCCAAACATGCAAAATTTCTTTGAGCTACGTTCAACCGGCTCAATCCCTTAAGGGTCTAAAGTGCAAAAGGGTAGCAATCTTTGACAAGCTATTACTCAAAAACCATGACACTTGTGAACTCTCTATTTGAGCCTATGGGATTGCATTGGGTCCTTTTACAATAAAATATCTTAGTTTTTGTTATCTCAGAGTCATTTTCCTGTGGTGTCCAGTTTTCACTTGATGGAAAAAGTGTCAAATGCAAGTAGTGTAAAGTTGCAAAATGGTGCAACTTTCATTCTACAACTCATCTGACCAAATAGACTATTCTAATGTGTTCATATAGGTACGCTTACACTAGGTATGTTCTTCTTTCGCGCCCAAACACATGGAATCATTTTGAGCTACATTCAATTAGCTCAATCCCTTAAGGGTCCAAAGTGCAAAAGGGCAGCAATCTTTGACAGGCTATTACTCAGAAACCATGACACTTACGAACTCTTCATCTAAGCCTACAAAATCATATTGGGCCCCTCTAAAATAACCTCTCTCACATTTTGTTATCTCAAAGTTTTTTTCTCGTCATGTCCAATTTTCATTTGATGGAAAATGTGTCAAATACAAGTAGTGTAAAGTTGCAAAGTGGTGCAAATTTTTTTCTGCAACTCATGTGACCAAACAAACTGTTCCAATGTGTTCAAATGGGTATGTTTACACTAGGCATGGTCCTCTTTCACACCCAAACATGCGGAATCACTCTGAGCAACATTCAACCAACTCGATCCCTTAAGGGTCCAAAGTGCAAAAGGGCAACAATCTTTGATGGGTTATTACTCAGAAACTATGATGTTTACAAACTCTTTGTCTAAGCCTACATGATTGAGTTGGGCCCCTCTACAATAACCTCTCTCAGTTTTTGTTATCTCGAAGTCATTTTCCCTTGGTGTCTAGTTTTCACTTGATGGAAAAAATGTCAAATGCAAGCAATGTAAAGTTGCAAAGTGGTGCAACTTTCGTTCTACAACTCGTGTGACCAAAAGGATTGTTCCAACATGTTTAGATGGGTACATTTAAGCTAGGAATGGTCCTCTTTCACACACAAATACGCAGAATCACTCTGAGCTATGTTCAACTGGCTCGATCCCTTAACTAAGTGCAAAAGGGAAACAATCTTTGACAAGCTATTACTCAGAAACCGTGATACTTACAATCTCTCCCTTTGAGCCTACGAGATCACATTGGGCCCTTCTATAATAACCTCTCAATTTTTGTTATCTCAAAGTCCTTTTTCCCGTGGTTTCCATTTTTCACTTGATAAAAAAAGTGTCAAATTCAAGCAGTGTAAAGTTGCAAAGTGGTGCAACTTTTGTTTTGCAACTCGTGTGACCAAACAAACTATTCCAATGCATTTGAATGGGTATGTTTATGCTAGGCATGATCTTCTTTTGCACCAAAACATGCAAAATCACTCTGAGCTACGTTTAACCAGCTCAATCCCTTAAGGGCCCAAAGTGCAAAAGGGCAACAATCTTTGACGAGCTATTACTCATAAATCGTGAAGCTTACGAACTCTCCATTTGAACCTATGGGATCACGTTGGGCCCCTCTACAATAACCTCTCAGTTTTTATTATCTCGGAGTCATTTTTCCATGGTGTCCATTTTTCACTTGATGGAAAAAGTGTCAAATGCAAGCAATGTAAAGTTGCAAAGTGGTGCAACCTTCGTTTTGTAGCTCATGTGACCAAAAAAAATTGCTCCAATGTGTCCCAATAGGTACGTTTATGCTTGGCATGGTCCTCTTTCACACCCAAACATGTGGAATTGCTCTGAGCTATCTTCAACCGACTTGATCCCTTATGATGGCATGCAAAACAATAAAAAAGGGAAACATATAGACGACAATTGAGAAGTCTGAGTTTTCCACAAAAAAATATATGATCATCTTCAAGTCTAGCAAGCACAAGAAATTTTTTAATTATCCCCCTTGCCCTTACAACAATATACAACCAATTGTAAATGTGTATAATGGTGGAACTTGGAAACATTTTATTTTTCCTCAATTAACAACTTTGGTTGCGAAGCATTTCATCATTTTCATTTGAAATGATTTGCTATGCTTGAAAATTGGAGTCTAAGAGAAACAAGTGATGCTCTCACGTACATTTATTATTTGGTGTGATAAATAAAGTTTTCACCCTTGAGTCCATTTCTTATTTGTATTATAAATTATAAAGCTTTCTCCCAAGTCCATTTCCTATACAAGAAATAATATTGCAAAAAGTTAACATATACATCTTTCAATGTGTTTATATGGTGATGGATCAAGAACATAACAATTCATTCTGTACTGTGAGGATTATGCTATGAAAATGTTTAAAGACTATTCAAGATAAATTTTTGTATGATAATGTGTGAAGAAGTTAACTACTCATCATCTACTATGAATATTATGTTTTGCAAGTGTCGTGAAGATTATGTATCATTTGTTTAATTGAGTTGATCCAATCAAAAGATTAAATATACTAGAATCTTTTTATGAAACATCTCATGGAATACCAATTGAAAATGTGTTTTTTGCTTTTAAATAAAGCATTTCATGGAACTCTTTGGATTAAACTGAATTGAGATATGTAAGAACAAAGGAGCATTAGGAAATACATTGCTCAAGGATCTTAAATAAGTCTTCTCTCCCATTGCAATTTTTGGTGGATTATTGCTTTAAAAGTATTAGGAATGCTTTGCCTATTTTCTAGCAGGCAATTGTCATTCTAGAATGCTCGTCTCTTCATATATATTATACTCATTCTTAATCAACTATCAAGTTAATAATCAGTGCATTTATTTATAGTTAATCTTTTCTTTTCAATTTGTGCAATTTTGGAATTTGTAACTCTACTAGTATTTCTGGAAATATTGAAGTTGTTTAGCATTAACTAATAAAGTTGTTTAGCATCAATCAATAAATATTCAAGGAAAACCATGAAGGGAAGAAATGGTCAATGTTAGGGCTAACCAATTAATAAGTATACATGTGAACAAGTCAATTATACATGTGAATAAGGGAAGCACAAGTACTCAAAAACACGTAAACCTTAAAGTATACACACGAATACATAGTATACACAAATTAATACAAAGTATATGCATGAATAAAAGGTATACGTATGAAAACACGTAAGTCACAAAGTATACATTGGAATACATGTAAGTCACAAAGTATACACATAAGTTGTAAAATATACACTTGAATACACGTAACTCATATATATTGAACCATAGATTTATAATGCAAATAGGACACCATTGATTAAAAAGATTTGTATTAACCAAATAGCCATGTAGGAATACATCAATATATGTTGATAGAAGTATAAAATATATACAAAATAGCCATATAGGCTTACGAGAATGCCATATAAGCATACAATGTCAAATATATCCAATACAAAATATGTACAAAAATGCCATATAGGCATACCCAAAGAGCTCTAGAATAAAAAGTCATTGCTCTCCATGCTCTCAAAATAAACTCTTTCCCTTTGTTTGTTGATCGAATGGTGATAGGTTTGTCACTCATTTATTCTGAGGTCGATGAGTTCTCCTGGTGCTCCTCCTAGGGTTTAGTTCTTGGTTAAGTCTTATCTGTTACAATAATATGTAAAGACATTAATATATAGAAATTACATTATAAAAATTATATATTTAACAAAGTAATCACTTAACACCATCTAATGATCACTCTCCACAAGGGAAATATTCAAATGCCCATTTTGAGGCATGTTGAAGCCTTGTAGAAACCACCCAAAGAGAAATTAAACTACGAATCAATAATGGTTTGATTTTTCACTTACTAGCAACTATAACAACAAATGTAAATTGAAATTTAGTGATCTGCCTCATACCTCCCCTATGAGAGCCATCGAGGAGTATATAGCAAATGAAACACTGAGCTCCATTTCCCTATGAACATTAGGAGGTGTATCTGCTTGCAACATCTAAAAATAAAACAGCAAATTTTTCAATCACGAAAACTAGAATAGCGATCCACGTAATGGCTTATAATGTATGAGATATAATGAACAAAATTTTGAGTACTTATTAAACTATATATTTATGACTATCATATTTACTATTCGCCCTATCCATCACTTGTTCAAAAGCACTTTTTTTTAGGATTTTACCCATAGCAGCAAGGTGGTGAACTGTTTGATAAAATGCTTTTGTAGACATGTACGATAACTATGGTGGCATAGAGAAGGTAGTGAACTGTTTGAAAAAATTCCTCAAAGAAATGGGGTCTGATGGTGATGGAATTCCATTACAAATAAATGTGTCATGGAATTCCATCACCATAAGACCACATTTCTTTGAGGCATTTTTTCAAATAGTTCATTTCCTTCTCTATGGTATTATGTTGGGATGGGGTGGATGGTATAGTGTGGTCTTGGTTATGAGATGGAGGGCGATCATGACATGAAGAGGGAGGGGTGGGGACATGAAACAAGTGGAATAAAAGGTGGAAGGTTCCATGGATTGGTAAATTGAGGATGAGGACCTTGAAAATAATTTGGAGGGCAATTTTGGCTAAAGGGTTGGTTTCTACTCTTCAAGCAATGAGATTTTTGAAAAAATGCCTCAGAGAAATGTGGTATCATGGTGATGGAATGGCATTCCATCACCATGATACCACATTTCTTTAAGGCATTTTTTCATACTACTTACTCCTTGACTATGATATTTCTTACTATTATACTTTGATAGATTTTTTCCAAGCATCCATAGTTTGTTGGAAAGTAGGTCTATTTCAGGGCCATAGTAGCAAGGAAGTGAGTAGTTTGATAAAATTCTTTGGTACACATGTATGGAAAATGTGGTAGCATAGAAAATGCGGTGAGCTATTTGAAGAAATGCATCGAAGAAATGTGGTCTCATGGTGATGGAATGGAATTCCATCACCATGAGACTGCATTTCTTTGAGGTATTTTTTCAAACTACTCACTGCCTTGTCTATGTTATTGCTTACTATTATGCTTTGATAGATTTTTTCCTAGCATCCATAGTTTGTTGGAAAGCACATTTTTTAGGCTTTTAGCCATAGTAGCAAGGAAATGAACCGTTTGATAAAATGCTTTGGTAGACATGTATGGAAAATATGGTAGCATAGAAAAGGCTGTGAGCTATTTGAAAAAATGCCTCAAAGAAATTGGGTCTCATGGTGATGGACATCACCGTGAGACCACATTTCTTTGAGGCATTTTTTCAAACAACTCATTGCCTTGTCTATGTTATTGCTTACTATTATTCTTTCATATATTTCTTCCAAACATCCATAGCATAGACAAGGTAGTGAACTATTTGAAAAGATGCTTCAATAAAAAGTGGTCTCATGGAATGCCATGACAAGAAAATACAATTGGAAGCTACTCCTACTTATTAATTATGCTATGTGAAGTAATTGCATCATTGCTTATGTTGACTTCCTAAATAACTATATTGTAGTTGAAATTTTGTCATCTATCAACATCTACTTATTAGTTATGGAATGTGAAGTAATGCTTTGAATTTGAAAGATGTGCAATGCAATGTAATCAATGATATGAATATAAACTACATAAACCTCTTGAGTGCAATTCATTAGTTAAGCTCTTTATTCTATTACCTGTGTGTAGGTTTGTCTAAATCCACTAGCACTGGGAGGTGTTCCCTTGAAACCTCCAATATTAGCCTATTCAACATCCAAAATCACATATTAGAATGCCATTCATAAAACTATGCTATTATTATGTAATAAATTTATAATTGTTTACTAGTTACATACCTCAACGGTAGATGAAGTGGAGTAATAAGCAGGTGTAGGTCCAATGTATCTAGTATCAACACTGTGACCCTAAAATTTTATTAAAATCATAAAACTAAATTAGTTAATCTTGCATTTCAAAATTGAAATTTAATAAATTAAATTCAATGAACATGCTAAAATTTACCTAAGTATCGATGCCATAGGCCTCATTCAAAATTTTAGTTTCCCTCACCATCTCCATAGTTGTAGACATATCCTACGTAGCAGCCTCTTGAGTGTCGGTGGGGTCATATGAACAACTCACCCCACAAGCTTGACACAAATGGGATCAAAGCCCACCACTCAAAGACTCCCCTGGATAGCGTTGTACTATAGGGATGGCATGTTGGATGACACTCTAGGTCAAAGAGCTAATGGCCTGTAAAGTGTCTACCTCAGCACTCTCCTTCACAATGGAAGCAATAATGATGTGTTCATGAGGCAGCCTAGTGAGAGGTCATCTTGCTTATCACCTGGGACCCTGATGTACACCGGATCTATCTTGAGCTAACCCCCCACCTCTCCCCTGAAAGTCCCTCATATCAAAATAATTTGGGATTTTGTTCAGAATGAACTCACAATATAGTTTCCTTAGGAAATATTATGGGACTTCGCAATTGTTACATGGTGGATAATTAAAAACCATGTACCACACGTTGGCTTGTGGCGACTGATCATGCTATACTGTACACTTTTCATGTATCCTTGCTGGGGTCTAGGGCTAGGTCAGGTCCCAGGCAGGGGTTCAGAGGTGGCAGCCCCTGAAAAGCGGGGGTTCAAGGGCGGCAACCCCTAAGAAAAAAAAATTCCTTATTTTTCGCATCGTCGCCGAAAAAGGAAAAATTGCCAAAAAAAGAAAAAAAAACTAACTTTGTAAAACCCTAATCTAGAAGCTTCTAAGCCTGTTATAAGGGGTTGGGATGGGAGTTACAGTATGATGAAAAAGGAAATTATTTGTGAGATTGTAATAAGTTTTGCACTTGATAATAAAATCATTAGATGGCTGCAATTTTCTAGATGTAGTCCGAATTGGGTGAATAAATTTTGTGTTAATTTTTCTATGTTTTAATTCCTCTATTTTATTGATCAAATTTGCATTTAATTTTTAGATATTTGCGTTCTAACCCTAACACCACATATCCTAAAAAAGGGTTTTAATCTATTGGTGGTGGTACTAATGGATAGGAAACCTCTTCACATTGAAGCTAAGATTTGCATTTGTGTGTGTGTTAGTGAATAATGAGGACAAATCTAATTTTGTAATTTTTAGATCTTTTACATCTCTATATGATAATTTATCCCAGTAAAAATTCATAGTCGCCTACCTCCTATCTTGCCAACCAGTTAATTGTTTGTTGATTGAGTCTGCATGTTTTAACATTTCTTTTTGTGAATTTGCAAGTGTTTTTCTTTCCATGGTTGAACCATTTCAATTGTTCAACCTCATGATTAACTCCTCAATTTGTTTTTTATTGTTTTCAATTTCACTTATTAAATTTTGTTGAGTGCCAAGAGGATGTTGAGGGATTGGTGGAGGAGATTGTTGTTGTGGTTGTTGAACTTGAGGATTTTGTTGATGTTGTTGTTGCTCTGCATGTTGACTATTTTTAGGAGGGTTTTGAAGAGGGTTTGTAGGCTCAATATCATCTCCTACAAATTCAACAAATAAATATCAAAAACAACCTAAAACTAATAAATTCACAACAAAAAACAAGCAATCCTTATCTCTTCGACCTCCCCATTGACGTGGCAGAATCCTAGCGACGAAATAGCAACAATTTGATGAAAAAATTGCAAGATTCACTCCTCCCATAACATGAGTGCACAAAAGAAGGGCTTTAGGACACAAGAAGAAAAAAAAAAGTCACAAAGCAAATGAAGTCGATTTCCTTTTTTTTTCTTTTAATTGCTCATAACGCGAGCACATTATAATTTGAGCACGTTATGAGCTATCAGATTATTTTTTTAAATTTGGTCCCCCATCTTTTTTCACCCACCCACTCATCAAATTGTACTATAGATGGTTGGATCCGCTTACATTTTAATAATATAAGACTATTTTCACCATAGTCCACTAGAATAATTTTTTGGATGAATCCAACATAAAATTTCTTCTCGATTTCGTGAAGAAATCCAACACTAACAACACAATCACAATTTATCTTTCCTTTGTCTTTTTCTTCCATTCTTAAATGACTACCATAGGCCCACATTCCATTGAAACACGTAGCCCATAAATGTGGAGATTGTGAAATCTCACTTTCCTCCATTGTTATATCTTGACCTTCTTCTTTTGCATCACTGACTACATTAGCAATCCATTCTTCAAATTTTGGAAAAGAATCACCTCCAATCAAATCAGCATGATGTTTGTACTTTTGAGTTCAATGTTGCATCCAAGCTTGATTGTCTTCTTCATATTTTATACATAGAATATTAACGTACAAATAATAAGATTGATAATATAAATGTCTAAATGCAATTGAGTAAATAAATTATTGTGTATTTTTTTTTTACCTATGCCACTTATTGAACAAAGATGTATTTTGAAGAATATAGACATGTATCACACTTCTTTCTTGATGTGATAGCTTGAAGTGACATTCATTTCCTTCTAATACTTCACCTACAACTGTCTCTTCTTCGTCATCATCCCATACACGACAATTGAAATTTTTAAAATCCTTCATATATTCTATGCAAAATCCCATGGCCTCTTGCATTGAATATCCCTCAGACATGTTTTCTTCTTGTTTCTCCCTAGTACGAACAATTTTTTTCAAAACCTTCATATATCATTCTATTGGATACATCCATCTTGTTCTTATCGAGCCATAATGTTTTATTTCATATTTTAGATGTATCAAAAGATGCATAGAAATGTTAAAGATTGTTGGTGGAAATTCTCATTCCAATATACAAATGACTTCAACAACCTCCTCCCTCAAACTATCAAAGTTCAAAGGATCTAATACATGTAAACTCATTCTCTTTAATATTAGGTCCAACCTTATAACTGCCAATCTTGGCCCCTTTTCCAAACTTAATATATTTACCACAATAGGTAAAATATTCTCCATTATGACATAATAGTCATGGGTCTTGAGGCCTCTTAAGCCATTAATGTCAGTTTGGATTCTAATACTACTACAAGGTACATATCCAGTGGGAAAGCGAGTTTGAGACATCAATTGTAAGAATTGTGCATATTATTCCTTTGTCTAGACATAAGGAGCACTAGGTTTTCTATATTTTTCATCATCATATTTTTCAACCCAAATATTTCAACGAATCTTTAGTTGTTGAAAATCTTCACATGATGAAATAGTATCAAAAGCACCAAAAAAAGTTTCTATAATAGCATAGGCTATATTTTTCTCAGTATGCATAAAGTCAACAATATGCCTAATGGTTATATCCTTAAAGTATGGCAACTTATAGAATATGCACAACCTTTTTACATCACTTTCATTACATGGATCATATCTACTAATAGAAATCCCATCATTTTCAATAAATGACATTATTTTTGTCCATTCTCAACAATGTAATCACCTATTATTAGCAATGGTGCTTCACGATTATCTTCTTGGCCATTGAACTGTGTTTTTTGTTGATGATATGGATGATCTATTTTAAGGTAAGAATGATGTACACAATAAATACACTTATGCAAACTTCTTGAGTGCCTCACAAAATCATTAAAGTTTCAAGCAAGACATCCATGGTATCCATGAACACTAAAACAGATAATGTGCCATATGCATATGCAGCAAGATCATGAATTATAAACAATAAGGAAGCTCTTAAAGTGAATTTGATTGAATGATCATCCCTTAAATATTGAATTGCTTTAATTACTTTCCACAATTCTATTAGCTCATCATATAATGGCTCTAGATAAGCATTAATTGTATCTGAAGTCACATTTTTCTTTCTTGGTATAATCAATTATAGGATTCAGAAAAATGGTTTAGTTGCTAACCATGGAGGCAAGTTATAACTTATTAAAAACACTGGCCAAGTTGACCATTTAGTTCTTCGATTTGAGAATGGGCTCACCCCATCTAGAGCCAAACCTAGCCTTATATTACAAGGATCTTGAGAGAAATCGGGCCATCTGTTATCAAATTCTATCCACGTCTTAGAATCAGGACATGTCGTTGTTTTCCATCAGTGCTCTTATTTTGGGCATTGCCATTGCATAAGCTTAGCAATGTCTCTGCACCTATACATTCAAAGTAATCATGGGATTACTGAAAGTGGCAAAGAACCTTTCGAGAAACCACAATTGATTTCAACCCTTGTCTATACCTCCCTTCATGACGTTTTGTACATTCACTCTCACTTGCAAGATTCTTGCGAAATAATTCACAACCATTCACACATGTGTGGATGTTTTCATACCCTAAGCCAAGCTTAGTGATTTCCTTTCTACATTGACTTTGTTTTGTTGGCAATGTGGAGTTAGGTGGTAACAACGAACTTAATAATGCCAATAATTGATCTACATTCTCATTTGTCTAACCAAACACCACTTGCAAGTTAAGAATTTGAAGGATTGTTGTCAAACAACTTAGCCTAGGTATAATTAGCATACACAAGCTTTGAAGCATCCTCCATCAACTTGGCCCAATCATCATTTAGACCCTCATTGAACATTCTATCAACTCTAAACCCTTCATCTAACATTGTTTCCTCTTCATATATATTTATTGCCACTTCATCTATGTTAGGTGCCACTTCATCTATGTTTCTTACCTCTTCATCTCTCACACTCTGCCATTCTATCATATCTTCATAATAATTGATATTCTAAGGGCTTCTACCACCATGCCCATATCTTATCATATGTTGATAAATCTGACTTCTTTTTTTCACCTTTCCACCAAGTCAGTCATTACATGGACATTGATATTTTTCCATCTCACTTTCATCAACTATTCTCTCATCAAATGCATGGTATTGAAGTCAACCTTCGACGTTGATCCATTTGTAATTTTCTACACATAGCAACAAAAAATTATAGACTAAAAGAAAAAAATTGTATTTTTTAATTGAAAGGCATTTCCATAACAATAGAGTTATAGAGAGCAAATAAAATAGAGAGTTTAACTAATGAATTGTAAAAAATATATTTTTGTAGTTTATATTCAAGTTGTTGCTTACATTGCATCGCACATCTTTCAAACCCAAAGCATTACTTTGTATTGCATAACTAATAACTAGATGCTAATACATGAAAAAATGTAAAAAATTGTTGAATAAGAGACAAAAACTATTTTTTTAAAATTGAAAGGAATTTCCATAGCAATAGAGTTATAGACAGCAAATAAAATAAATAGTTTAACTAATGAATTGTAAAAAATAGATTTTTGTAGTTTATATTCAAATTGCTAATTAAATTGCATTGAACATCTTTCAAACTCAAAGCATTACTGCACATTGCATAACTAATAACTAGGAGCAACTACCAATTGCATTTGCTTGTCATGGCACTCCATGAGATCACATTTCTTTGAGGCATTTTTTTCAAAAAGTTCACTACCTTGTCTATGGTACCACATTTTTCATACATGTCTACCAAAGAATTTTATCAAACAGTTCATTGCCTTGTTGCTATGGCTAAAAGCCTAAAACAAGTGCTTTCAAACAAGTATAGATTCTTGGAAAAAATCTATCAAAGCATAATAGTAAGCAATAGCATAGACAAGGCAATGAATTGGTTGAAAAAATGCCTCAAAGAAATGTGGTCTCATGGTGATGGAATGCCATGACAATCCATAACAATTTTCTTGTCATGGAATTCCATCACCATGAGACCACATTTCTTCAAGGCATTTTTTCCAAATTTCATTGCCTTTTCTATGCTACCACATTTTTAATACATGTCTACCAAAGCATTTTATCAAATAGTTCATTGCCTTGCTGCTATGGCTAAAAGCCTAAAACAGTGATTTCAAAAAATCTATGGATGCTTGGAAATTTTTTATCAAAGCATAATAGCTTAAACAAGCTATGGTCTCATGGTTTTTTTTGGCACGAAAATCAATTTGATTTTATTTGCAATTTTTTGTAGGTTTTAAATGCATTTTTTTGGAAATTTTGTTGTTTGAAATGGGGAAAAATATTTGTGGTTAGTTTTGTGCACTTTTTAATTGTAGGATTTTCACAGTTAGTGAAAAAGGTAGTGTTCATGAAGGAATGGAAAAGATGCGTAGAGCCTTTGAATTATACCCATACTATGCAATGGCATTGAATCATTTAGCAAACCATTTTTTCTTCATAAGGCAGCATTTTCTTGTGGAACAGTTGACTGAGACAACTCTTTTTCAACTAACCACCTTCTCATGAAATCTCATTCATATTATAATCTTGCACAATCTTATCATATTAAAGGTGATTATAACACAACTGGCCACTACTACATGGCATCAATCAAGGAAAGCCAGAGGCCACAAGATTTTGTGGATAGGTTCAATTGAAGTTGGGAGATCTTAAGATTTCTCTCTCAAATTTTGAAGACATTTTGGAGGTCCACCCTGAGAATTGTGAGAGCTTAAAAGTTGTAGGCCATATATATTCTCAACAAGGGCATGTAGAGGAGGCTTTGGAAATTTTAAGAAAGGAAACTCGCATAGATCCACATGATGCCCATGTATTTATGAAGATGGGTGAGTTATTAATATCGCCAAACCCCAGTGTAGTCTTAGATTCTCTCAAGAAACCAAAGTCTCTTTTGAAGAAGAGCAGAGAAGAAGTACCCATTCAATTGTTTTTGATATTAGGGATAAAGTAGATTTTGAAGGGATCCGCAACCCTTTACAACCAGAAAAGCTAGACTGCAAAAAAGGACAGCTTGCAGCCACAAAAAAGCCAGCTCCTAAGCCAAGAATATCATGTTTTACATTTTGACTTACTCTTGTGGGAACAAAGCGTCATTTCAAGAGAAGGTCCGGATGCTTTTGATTTTTTACTCGTGACTGTAATCCAGCCTTCTTCCACTTGTGCTGCCTTTGCCTGCCAAGCCAGCACATCACTATCCTGGGTTTGTTCGTTTGTAGCCCTGGGGGAAACATCATTGTTCATATGTGCAGACAGGGTCTTATCCGAAGAGCTGCCTGAAATAGGAATTGAAGCCCCTCCACCAGAGAAGGCAGAAGGAGACCCAGACCTAACTTGAGAGGAAGAAGCGGCAGCCGCCTCTGAGAAACTCTTTTTTTATCAGATTTCTTCTCAACTGTATAATGATGTTGAGAAGCACCATTCCACCAGTTTTCCTTTTTTATTTTTTTCTCAAATCCACAATGGGCAGCAGCATGTCCTATTTTAAAGCATCTTCTACAACGAAAAGGTAATCCCTCATAATCCATAGATTGAACCCAAATCCCCTTGGAGGATTCTAACGAAACTTTAGCAAGCAATCCATTTGAAACATCAATTTCCACAAGTATTCAGGCAAAGGTGGAATGAAAGATATCAAAAGAAGCAGCATCAACATACAAAAAATCCCCAAGAGCTTCCCCAACTGATTCCAGAAGAGAATCATGTGCCAGAGGTGGAGGGGAAGATTGGGCAAGCGAACCCAGATAGGGATTTTACTAAAGGTTTCAGAAGCTGGATTAAAATTTGGGTGCCAGGGTTTAATCATCAACTGATATTGATCCCCCCAGCTAAAAAAATGATCACATAAAATTATTTTTCTATCCTGGCTATTGTCAAATTTAACAACAAAGAATCCCTTGGTCAAAGGGAAGATATGGATTTTACCAAACAAAAGAGGTTCCCACTCCTTGGAAATCCAAGAGTGCAGTTGAGGAAGGCTTGGCCAGAAGCCCCGAAATCTACAGATGATCCCACGCTCAGAAAGCTCAGCTTCTTCATCATTTATTTCTTCTATTACTTCATCCCTTAATTTCACAGAAATGGCATTCTCACAGGGATAAAACTCCGTCCCTGCTTGAAGTTCAGTTTGGCCCCCATTCAATTGTTAAACATCATTGGGGCTCTTCATTTTGAGTGTGATGAACTAGTGTTGGCTCAACAAACTTTTATGGAGGCATTAGGAAATGATGTTTTTCCTCTACATAAATCTCTGTGGTCAGTTTTGTGCAATTTTTACTTATAAGATTCTCACAGTTAGTGAAAAAGGAAGTGTTCATGAAGGCATGGAAAAGATGTGTAGATCCTTTGAATTATACCTGTACTATGTAATGGCATTGAATCATTTAGCAAACCATTTTTTATTCACTGCAAGGCAGCATTTTCTTGTGGGACAATTGACAAAGACAACTCTTGTTTCAACTGACCACCCTCTCATGAAATCTCATTCATATTATAATCTTGCAAGATCTTATCATAGTAAAGGTGATTATGACACCACTGGCCACTACTACATGACACCAGTCAAGGAAAGCCAAAGGCCATGGGATTTTGTGGATAGGTTCAATTGAAGTTGGGAGATCTTAAGAGTTCTCTCTCAAATTTTGAAAAGGTTTTGGAGGTCCACCCTAAGAATTGTGAGAGCTTAAAAGTTGTAGGCCATATATATGCTTAGCAAGGGTAGGCAAAGAAGGCTTTAGAAATTTTAATAAAGGAAACTTGCATAGATCAACATGATGCCCATGTATTTATCAAGATGGGTGAGTTATTAATATCATCAAACCCCAGTGTAGCCTTAGATTCTCTTAAGACGCAAAAGTCTCTTCTGAAGAAGAGAATAGAAGAAGTACCCATTCAATTGGTAAACAAAATTAGGGTTCTTCATTTTAAGTGTGAACTAGAGTTGGCTCAACAAAATTTTATGGAGGCATTAGGAAATGATGTTCTGCCTCTACGTAAATCTTTGTGGTTATTTTTGTGCATTTTTTACTTATAGGATTCTCACAGTTGGTGAAAAGGGTAGTGTTCATGAAGGAATGGAAAAGATGTGTAGAGCCTTTGAATTATACCCGTACTATGCAATGGCATTGAGTCATTTAGCAAACCATTTTTTCTTCACTATAGGGAAGCATTTTCTTGTGGAAGAGTTGACTTGTACAACTCTTGTTTCAACCAACCACCCTCTCATGAAATCTCATTCATATTTTAATCTTTCACGATCTTATCATAGTAACTTAGGTGATTATGACACCATCGGCTGCTACTATATGACATCAGTCAAGGAAATCCAAAGGCCTTAGGATTTTTTGGATAGGTTCAATTGAAGTTAGGAGATCTTAAGAGTTCTCTCTCAATTTTTGAAAAGGTTCTGGAGGTCCACCCTAAGAACTATGAGAGATTAAAAGTTGTAGTCCATATATATGCTCAGCAAGGGTAGGCAGAGAAGGATTTGGAAATTAAGAAAGGAAACTCACATAGATCCACGTGATGCCCATGCATTTATCAAGATGGGTGAGTTATATCAATATCATCAAACCCCAGTGCAGCCTCAGATTCTCTTAAGACAGCAAAGTCTCTTATGAAGAAGAGCATAGAAGTACCCATTCAATTGTTAAAAAACATTGGGGTTCTTCATTTTGAACATAATGAACTAGAGTTGGCTCAACAAACTTTTATGGAGGCATTAGGAAATGGAATTTGGGTTGAATTCATAAATAAAAGCCCCATTGTTAATTCTGCAGTTTTTCATGTGCTCTTTAAGGACATGAAATTCTTCCATCGGCTAGAAGAAGGTGGTGTTTCACTTGAGTTACCATGGGATAAAGTCACAACACTATTTAATCTCGCTAGTTTGTTTGAATAGTTACATGATACTGAAAAATAAAATCTTTTATATAGGCTAATATCGTCCAAGTTTCCTAATTATGTGGATGCACATCTACGTCTTCTAGCCATGGCTCGGGCTTGGAATGAGATCCAACTAATCCTAGAATTGATTGGGGATGCACTTAAGGTGGATAAAAACTCATCAAATGCTTTATCTATGCTTGGAAAAATGGAACTGAAAACAAATGACTGGCTTAAAGCAAAGAAACAATTAAAGTTACACAAAGTGAATCAGATGCAAATAATTCTTATGTTGACATTTCACTTGGAAATTGGAATTATTTTGCAGCTTTTCACAATGAGAGGAGGGATCCAAAGGTGGAGGCACAACATATTGAGAAGGCTAGAGAACTATATTGTAAAGTGTTGGCATAGAGACTGGGAAATGTTTATGTTGCAAATGGGGCAGCCATTGTGCTAGCTGAAAGGGGTCAATTTGATATTGCAAAGGAAATTTGTACACAAGTACAAGAAATTGCAGCAGGAAACATCTTTATTCGGATGCCTAATGTGTGGGTAAATCTAGCACATGTTTACTTTGCACAAGGATAGTTTGCGCTTGTAATGAAAATGTATCAAAATTGTTTGAGGAAATTCTATTTTGGCACTAACACCCAAATTTTATTATATTTAGCTCAAACACATTATGAAGCAGAACAATGGCAAGATTGTAAAAATACATTATTAAGAGCAGTAGATTGTAACTACTGTAAGTTGCTAATTAGAAAGCTATATATGTGTTTAATGTAATGAGGGTTTCGAATTACCTTTGAATTTGTTGCATAGGGCGTCCCCAAATCCAACTTCGCTATAGAGGGCCTCATCGACTTCAAATTTGTTGCAACAACTCTAAATTCCTTGCCCTTGCCCACCTTTTCAAAAGACTCCAGGTCCTCTCCAAATCTTTCAGTGCCAGGCTAACCTGCAACTAACAAATGAAGCAAGGAATATTTCTGCAATGAATGTGAATAAGCACCAATACATCGACGCGTGCAATACATCGCGACAATAATTGGCTGAAATGTGTTTTTTAAATTTTTTCTAATTTGTATTTGGTGACTAACTATTTATTCATTTTTATTCTTGTGACTAAATAGTATTTTAATCAATGACCTGGAAATTAGTCATTTATTTACTCATTTATAGCTGAGTTGCAAAAAAATAGTAGAATTTAGTCATATTTAATTGTTGTGACTAAAATTTTTAGTCACCTAAACATTTATTTGCCAAATTATACTAGTGAAATGAATAAAATAACTCTAAAGCAGATATCTGAATAACAATTTATAATAGTGATAAATGAATTGAAAAAATGGTTATTGGATTAATGGCCTTCCTCTGAATTTCAAAGATACAACTCTCTCCTATAATTTAATTGGTTTTGTGAGTTATGCTTTTAACCAAAAAGCAAGAAAGGTAGGGCTGGAAATGAATAAAATAACTCTAAAACAGATAACTGAATAACAATTCGCAGATAGTTGATTAAGTGATCTGAGTATGTACGTGTAATGAATTAAAGACTTAGCAGTAAAATAGTAATGAGCATAGAGACTGAAACACTGTTTCAATACTAATCTTCCTACGTGGAAAGGATTTAATCTACAGACTAATACAGGAAGACTGAAAGTTCAAAAAAATTATTGCACACACAACAGATACAATAACTTGATAATCAATAACAGTAGCACAAAGACTCTTAGTATTGATATTTGTTTCAGAACATCTCAAAAAGAAAATAGATCATAGCCTTGTTTTTCCCCCTTCCCCGTATCAAAATTAGTTACCTCATGTTCCCATGCGGCTGTTTAGCTTATTTTGGCTAGAAGCCACTGCTCAACTTATTTAGGAGTTATTTGTGGAGCTGATGGCCCCATGAATTCTTAATTTTTCTGCTTATTTTTAAGTAGCCAGCGTAAATTTGTATTAATAGTATTAATAATACTTTGTACAATAAAAAATTAGAAAAAGAAAAATGAAATCAAATATTAAAAAAGAGGGAAAGAAATTTGTGGAGCCACGTGGATTTTTGGCAATACACAGTTGTTGCTTATTTCCAGCCCCCCCCTCTTTTTTCACAGCTTATTTTCAATTCCTAAACAGTAGCTACTCCATTAAAATAGGAAAAGATTCCAAACTATCCTTTCCCAATAATAAAATTTATGCATGGGAACACCCCTGCTGCTTAAATTTAAGAAGAAAATGGAGTTAAGCATGAGGACATAAGGTTAACCCCCTTTTTACAAATAAATCTCTTTATAACTCCTCTTTCCCATCTGTGAACGTTTCTTGAAATTTGATTTTTCCATTTATTATTGAAGAAACTTTTTGACTTCATTTCCACCCTTATACGCATGAAACTGAAAGGATACCCTTCAAGCAATTTAATCCCAAACGTATTCTTCAGTAATTAATCATAAGTGCACCATATTTTACTTTTTTGAGTTAGTCTCCTCCAATTTTGTAGCACGCAACATCAATCCTTAATTCAATGCAAGCTTCCTCTTTATTCAAGCTTTTATCTATTTCCAAACATTTTTTTGCCTCAGTAAATCAAATAACCTCTAGTGGATTGAAAATGAGTGAGACGAGAATCTTCCATGTGAATCAAAAGTTCACTTCTCTGGTAGATAGCACAGCTACATTCAAGCAGACAAACTCTATGAAAGGCCACTGTCATAATAGTTTAAAATAGATTGTAACAGAAATAGAGTTCATCCTATTCGACATGAAAAGGGTATGCACTTAAGCTATTAGCTAGATTTCTATTGTTATGAACAACATCGATGTAACCTTTTTTAAACATATTCATCATGCTAGAAGTATGGGCATATGTTAGAAGAAAGACACCAACCAATTACATGGAAAGGGATGAAATCCTTTCTTTCTAAACTCAATCTACACAACTAAAACACATCTAACAATTCTCATTACTTGCACAGTCAATGGTGGAGTATGTTATTGGATCCTTATGGCTCTGCGTGTTTACCCTTCGAGATTCCCTTTTCCTTTTAGCCGAAACGTCTGCTTGGGAAGGAGATCGATCAACAAAATTTTCTTGGGATAAAAGGTGCCTGCCATGTTATGAGAGATGGCAGAGGTCATCATGTTTTGTGACCTGTAAACCTGTCCTTATACTCCCGCTTGAAGAAGTGCTTACAAAAATTTCATAAAGTTCATTAAGATTCGTAGCAATGATTTGGTTGTGGTGACAATTTCATCTACTACAAGATTAAGATCCCAAATGGCAATACTGGCATAGCAACATCAACTGTGAGAGTCACCAAATTATCTTGCCTGAATGAGTATACTTCATTACCTACTCCCTGCGAGTTACACAAACAAAATATAAACCTTGAGTCCCTTTTTACTAGCTTCACCATTTGCACATCCAGAATGTTGCAACCCGAGAGGTCAGATTCCTTTGAGACATTTTCTGAAATAGTTCACATGCCCTATTTATTCTTCAACATCTTGCTTGTATATGTAGTAGGGCACTTGTAACTACAAAATCTTCCTTGTTGTTATCAATGCTTTATTGTAACATTGAAAGCATAACATGGGGGAAAATCATTTGTAGTAAAAGTATTCGAGAGAAATGTGCTATAACAAATCATGTCCACTACTGCAGGTCTAACCAACATCTTAAGAGGATTTTGTTTAAAATTTTCAATGACCAAAATAAGGGTAACACATATGTTGTTAGCATGAGTTTACTAATGTTATTGATACCTAGGAGGTATGGATGGTTGGATGTATTAGCATGTGTTGTTGATGTTATTTTCATTCATGTGGCTTTTTACATTTGATAATAGCTTGGAGTCTTTGTTTTCACTTGGATTTGATGTAACTTGTGTTCTTGGATTGGTGCATCTTCACCTTAGCATGTTCCTTTTCTTCCATAGGTGGCACATTGGAGGATGAGAGGAGCTCTTGCTTGAGATGGTGGTCACATTGGTTTTATTGTAGGCTTCTTGATGGAGCACAAGAGAATGTTGGAGATTCATGTGGTTTCTGAAAGGAATCTAGGTGAGCGGAAACAATTTCCTACACTAGTCTAAGTAGGGGAGAGTTACAAAATTTTGTTTTGACACATTTAAACAGTTACAAGAAGAGAAGCACATAGAGAATAAATGAATAGAACAACAACAAAAGATATAACAGTGACACCAAATATACGTGGGGAAAACCCTTTCAGGTAAAAAACCCCACCCTCCAAAAGTACAGTACTATTGTATTACTTCAAAAGGAATTACAATACAACCCCAAGTACAAAGCCTTCTTCTACAAGTGCTTCAAAATGAACACCTATTTTGGAGTGATATCGACAACGCTTCATTACCTACAAACAAAACTATGCATTCTACAATGAAAAACACTCAATACATAGAGTGATACAAGCTTCAAAAAGCATCTAGAAGGAGAGGGGCATCCAAATCCACATGGCACAATATCCCATGCCATATACAAATATTTGGATACATGTAACATATTCCCTTACACCCCTTACAATTGTCAAACATACAAATATTCCTTCTCAAGCTTGGGTGCCTAGAATATACTAAAAATAACTTATGATAGATGTCTTATACATCATATAGTTTTCATAGAATTTGTCATATAATTGACAACACTTACAACTATAAGAGAATCTATCATAAATGACCAAGAATAACGGATTCTCTTATAGCCTATCATAACCGAACTTGGACGCCAAATTTCTCTCATGTATGAAGATGTCTTCTGACGTGTCATAGAATTTGTCATAGGTCAAATATTCCAAAGTGGGACACCTATGTCCACTTGGGATGATTATGTGTCATCCAATCACCTTCAACGAGGATGCCACCCAGCTAGTGGGTCTCAATTAATGACATGACACCATAGGCAATTAAATAATACAAATAAATACAATAATACATCAATTTTAAATCAATATTACGACTCTAAAGTTGAGACACCTAAATCCCAATAGTTTTATGTATGGATATGATGATGTATTTCATTGAATGAACCTTATAAAATGTATACAAAAAGTAGGAGATTGTTAACATATGTTGTTGTACACCATTGCATAAAAATATTATATTATAATGTTATAAATAAATAATTATTTAGCTATGGTGCACCTAGGAGGTGTGTTTAGCCACACTATATAATTATTTGAGGCCACTTCTAAAGTTGTATTGTAGCATCAATTGGTTTATTATTTTGTGTGGGAGGAATTGGATAATAATTTAATATTGAGGAAAATATTTAATACAATGAAAACTTAGTACCAATATTAAATGAGGGCTAATGGTTTTGTGTTCACATGGTTTTGTGGCACATGGTTTTATCTTACAACTTAGTTGTATTTGTGTGAGAATGGATCTATAAAAGGAAACACATGTTTAGTGGTTAAGGTTGGTGTTGGTGTAATTAATTATTAATTACACTTTGCATAAGTTTACTTAGGAAATATTTAATTCTTAAGTTTTAGGCTTTATCTTTATTTTATCGAGCCATTTTGTTGCTCAAGATAAGATTAGGTTTTCACATCTTTGCTTTTATAAAACAAATTATCTCTTGTAATTATTTGAATTCTCGAATATTATGTTGCACATCTTTCTTGCAACCTCTCTTGCTTTTTTAATTTTCTCTTCTGTGGAATGTCTTTTCAATTTGCAAATATGATCTTGGTTTCTAACATGGTATTAGAGCCTTGATTTGCAACCCCTTCCCAGATTTTTGAGAAAATCATTGCAGGGTTCATTCGGGATTCCTCGAGGGTATCATGCCTTGAGTTCATTCATGAGGTGTTTTGGGTCAGATCGGGCTTCACCATTGGATTCAAAGCACTGGAAAAAGTCAGGATTGACTTTTATTTTGTATATTTTGGCCATCATTTGCCAGATCTGTGAGGGTTTGAAGTTCAGAGATTTTTTGCAAGTTCTAGTGGTAGCCAATTTTTCGGAGTAGTTTTAGCACAAGCGGAGGTCACCATTGCATTCGTACCGGCCAAAAACTTAAGAAAGCCCTTCATTTTGTCAATTTCTGAGGCAAATTTTTTACCCGTACGGCTCTATTCACTGTCTGCACGCAGATCGAGGTATTCAAAAAATATATCGTAAAAAAAAAAAATATTTTTTCTGCAATAAAAAAAAAATCGCAGTTTTTTTCAATTTAAAAAAAAAAAGTTAAAAGCTTTGTTTTAAAAAAAAAACTTTTTCCAAAACCATTTTTTGCTTTTTAAAAACAAAGCCTTTTAAGGGCTTGTGCAGGTCCGTACATGCACAACCCTACGCAGATCATACCTGCTCTACCCTATGGGGAACCGTGGGCTCTCCATTTTTAAAAAAAAATGTATTTTAAATAAAGTTTTTTATATATATATTTTTAAAATATATATATGTAATTTTTTTATTTTTTTAATTTAAACAAAAAAAAAATTCTGTAATAAGCCAAGTTGTGCATGTGCACTAACAGCCATTTGACCGTCAATTTTAAGTTCATAGTTTTGCTACGACAGCTGTTTGGACGTCAAATTTAATGGCGCACTTGGTTTTTTCCCCTTCTGGAGCAGTTTTCACTAAATTAGGTGTAATTTTTGCGTACGATGTCCGTTTTTCGCAAACGAGATACCATTGGAAAGCTAATTCTAACACTGATCCAGTGGTTCTGGTTTTTTTTACCAGATCTTACTCCAGATTTGTTTTGCAGGCCTTTAAACTCAAATGTTGTTGTTTTCACTCCGGAGGGCATATCTTTTGACTCGATGATCCTTTTTTCATCATTCTTGTGGTGCTAGAAAGTTGATTCAATCCTCTACATAGATCTGAGATCTATTTTATTTTTCTTTTTATGCATGTTTATTATGCTTTCCTTTTACAATCGTCGGGTTACTGTAATAAATGAACTATGATAAAGTTCCATTCAGGGGGGTTTCTTGCATAATAAATCTAATTAAAGTGTAGTTTTCACTTTGATCTCCATATGCATATTGTTTTGATGGCAACTTGTATGAGTCATCTGGTTTCTTAGTTTCTTTTGGCCATATCTTTGCTTAGCTAGACACATTGTTGATTCACATCTGGTTCACACTTTAGATTGAGAGTTTATGGTTAATGATCCACATTGGATCCATCTCAGTTTGAGGGCCATGTTTTTATGGTTAATGTTCCAGAGTCTTCATGGTACTCCTTCCCATGGAAGGGTTTTAGTCACAGTTTGGCATCGACATCGAGATACACAGCTTCCAGATTTTGTCATCATCTCATCTACTGTTGCATCACAGATTCCAGAGTTGTTCCAGTTTGTGAGTTTTCCAGTGTTCTGTGGCATCGGGTTTGTTGTTTCTTTATCATGATTCCTTGATTCAATCAATGACTCTCATCTAGTTTCAGTAGTAAACAGAAATATCTTTCCTTGCTTGCTAGAATCAGGTTTCAGTGTTACTCCACAGTGTTCTTCCAGTGCTTCTCTGCAGCAGTCATCTCATTGTAGGGGGGTTTTTTTCCACTAGGTTTTCCTTCTCTACCTCATATTGCATTTGTACTTGGGTACCTGATCAGGCCTTGTTGTCAGAACCCATTCATGCTTTCTTGCATTCATCTTAGTTTTAGGTGCATGTTTTATTTGCTTCTCCCTAAGTTGCACTTATGGGGGGTTGTTGGTGTAATTAATTATTAATTACACTTTGCATAAGTTTACTTAGGCAATATGTAATTCCTAAGTTTTAGGCTTTATCTTTATCTTATCGAGCCATCTTGTTGCTCAAGATAAGATTAGGTTTTCACATCTTTGCTTTTATAAAGAAAATTATCTCTTGTAATTATTTGAATTCTCGAATATTATGTTGCACATCTTTCTTGCAACCTCTCTTGCTTTTTTAATTTTCTCTTCTGTGGAAGGTCTTTTCGATTTGCAAATCTAATCTTGGTTTCTAACAGTTGGTTGGGTGAGTGGGTTGTCATTATTGAAGCTTTATAAGGAGTGCATATGTGAAGAATGACATGGGATGTGTGAATTCATGCTTGGACACATGGGGGATACATTAGAGAGGTTTGATGCTTCAAAAAAATTCATGATAACTCTGTAAGTGCATGTATTTTTTTATTGTTGGATTATAGATGGAGTATGGATGTTTTTGAAGGTTGGTTTTTTTCCCTCTCGATGGTTTTCCTAAAGTATATCTTGTGTAATCTTGTGTCTTGACTATTTTGATCTATGCATTATGGTTATTATGTAAGCTTGCATGCATTATTTTCTCTCCCAGGGTTATGTAGGAAATGGATTAAATAAATTGGGCATTGATGTATTATTTTCTAACAAAGGAGAGAGTGAGAAAGAGAGAGAGGACAAAGGGCTAGATCTTGAGCTCAAGGGAGAGATGTAGAGAAAGGGGTGAAAATGGAGAGAGAGAGAGAGAGAGATGATAGGAGCCTACTAATCAATGAAGTTTGACTTGTTGATTGTTGAAATTTGACTAAGTTTGAAAAATCATAAGATCTTCCAAAAACTAGAATTTGCATTATAATTCCTATAGATTTCAAACCACTCTCAAACATCATGAAATTGTATACATGAAATATAACTTAAACTATAAGAAAGTAAATGTCCATATATAAATATGTATTTCATGTATATAGTTTCACTAAAAGAGAAGAAGAAAGAGAAAGAGAAAAAAGGATTAAAAAAAAATCAATAAAAAACATAACACAAGCATGTTATGTGCAATCACATAACGTGAGTGCATTATAATGCACTTGCATTTTGTGAAAGCATTCAATAATGTGAGCATGTTATAATGTGCTCACACTTTTATTTGCTTTGGAAATTTTCAAGCCTTTGGCTTGGATTTGCCTTACGCTTCCAACAACACAAAGGCTTGGAGTGACTTTTCAATGTCCAAAGAAGTGTCTTTGTAAATTGTAAAAAAATTGACAGAATCTTGAGCATGCTCCCCATCAAGTTTGTATGTGTTTCAATGTCAAGTGAAGAAACACCATGATAATATTAAGCTCTCATGTAATTTTTTTCATGTCTTGAATATGTTAAGGTTTTCATTTTTAATGTGTTTGTTAGTGTATTTATTTTTTGTCAAAAAGTAATGTGTAGTATTTTTTACTTTATTTATTTTTTAAATATTCATCAAAATTTCATATAAATTAGATTTTTAGAAACTAGACTTCATTCTACACATATTAAAAAAAAAATGATTAGTTTTGAAGTTTTGTAGGGGGGGGAGCATTGCTCTTTTTTTAGGATGTGTCCACTGTGAAAATTAGTAAAAAATCATATATTCATCAAAAAATTAGCAAAAAAATCCAGGATAAACTATATGGTGTTAGTTAATTTTTCACTAAAGTGATTTTTAAGATACTAAAAAAAAAGCTAACATTTTAGGGGGGTCACACTAGACGTTGTTATGCTTTTTCTTAATGAACCAATTTGTGTGCCCCCCTTTTTGAACCCCCTAATCTCTACCATTTAAAAAAATAGTAGTTTAGAAAGTAGATTTAGAGCCCTATGACTCTTGTTTTTGTTACATCTTCATATTTTGAGTGCAACTGTCTTCAATTTCTCATCCAAGGTTAGTCTTTCCTGTTTTTAGAAAAAAAAGTGGCCACTCAAGACCCATTTTTGGTTCCCCATCTTTTTGTATGTATGCTAGTAATTAACATAATCATTTGAACTTTCATATGGCTATGTAGATTTTTGTACAACAATATGGATAGAATATGCCTCAAAGTTTGTTCCCTAAAAAAATTGACCTAGCAATATGAAGTGTTATATATCAAAAATTGCCTCTTAGGCATTCTAAGTGTAATGGTGGCTTCTATTTGGCTCTAGAATGCACTATGTGAAATTTTCTAACCAAAACTTGCCTATTTTTAAAAGGTTCTTGTAGATTCAGAGTTCTAATACTATGTTAGAGTCAAATGTTTGACCCTCACAACCCAATAAATCATGCAAATCAATGATAAGTCTTCTACAAGAAATTTCAAATAAGTCAAAATATGCAATATATTCATACAATATATGTGAATCCAAAAAACTTGTAATTCTATATGATCCTCTTAAATATAGAAAAACTTGGTGAGATACAAAGGTAGGTGTGGACTCCAACCACCTCCATAAGTGTAGGACATGCATCCGTGCTTTGTCATGTGCATGGGACAAGAGCAATAAAGGTGTCATATGCACATGGTATAGGTGTATCAAAAGGTGAGTACATATCTCAACCACATGAAGTGAGACAAAAAGCTAAAACCCCCTAAGTGGAAAATTAACTAGCATGAATAGGACTCTTTAAGATAGGCTAAAAGCTAACTAGTTTGATAATTCCACTATTTACACTAACAATGGACACTAAAGTGAGCACACAACATAATGCAATAATTGTAGGTTGTGGAATTTTTGACACTCCAATAAGCTTTGTTATATTCAACCCTTCATTTAAAGGGCCATCGATAAGCTGGAATTTACTATTAGCTTAGTCATGATCTTGTAAAAAATACCCAAGTCAAAACAATATAATGTAAATAGGAAATAATCTCCTCTCTCTTGCCCAACACAGTGAGCCTGGAGTAGTTTCTCCTCTTCTTGGGTTAGTCAAGCAGAGTAGTCATTTGTCCTGTCTAACCAGGTTTGGTCAAATGAAAGAGTCCTCTCCCCTCTCTTTTGGTCAAGCAAGAGATTCCTCTATTACCTCCTATAGAGTTATCTCCTACATAGTTGGTTAAGTGGAGGAGATAACTCTATAGGAGGTATTTGTCCTCTTCCAATGGATTGGTTGAGTGAGGGAGTAATCTCCCTTAGTACAAAAAAAAATTTAAAAATGGTGTTTCCTGATCTCCTTTGTTAATTAAGTCCCTTCCTCCTCTGTTTGAGGTGTCCCACTTTTCTTAAAAACATATACAAACGAAGTCTCACACACCAAAGATCTCACTTAAACTAATTTAAATTCTCTGTTCATATATTAGTTACATTATGTCCAATAATGATAGTGCACCTTCAATGTACATATTGAATACATTTTCATGAAAAGTTCATGGAGCTGAACTTAAACGTCCAATCCATCTTATCCTAGACTTTCCTCTTAAACGCTGATTAAAAATGAACAAAATTACATATAGCAAGAAAATCCTAAGCAACCCAGTCCTTAAAACAGAGTAACATTTAGATACAATATGAAAAAACCAGCTGGCCTTCACTTCAAGTCCTCTCATCCTGTATTTTTAGTGTAATTTTTAAAACTAAATCAATCAAAAGGATCGAAAATTTCAATATCCAGAGACAACCGATAAAGACATGAACAAGTTCCTTTTCTTTATTTTCCAAACAGTTTCTGTTAAACTATATAAAACAGATCTATTAATTTTAAGGGCAATGTGCAGAATTGAAAAAGAAAAATCTTGTCGACATAATCATCATATCCTTGATTTATACGAGTGTAGCACAGAATCCTTATACATATAGATAACTATTACAGTTTATAAAAAGTTAAAAATAGTCCTAAAAAGGGAGTAATCTAATTTTTGACTATGGATAGAATTTTCAGTATGATGAAGAACCAGATGAGCGTTCAAACTCTGGTTGATGTGGCTACAATCAACTGGATGAATTCATAGAAAAGTATCATGTACATCTCAATAACATCCTTTTATAGACTCTTAATGATCAAAAGGCTTTAACAAAATTTGTCCAAAAGCAAGGTTCATTGTTCATGTATACACCCCTGCAATAAATGAATTATGGAATACGATTTTATTTACTCTGATATCTGATGGACGGTTGTTCTTAATATATTCTCGAAGAAAATGTGAAGTAGGGATGAGCCAATGCACTTTTCTTCCTCTTCTTACAGCATAAACTCCCTGCTACTTCTGTCATCAGAAGTATATTGTGGAGAAAAGCCATATGCTGGGGACAGAGGTGCAGGACAGATCTTCTCGAGTTGCCTTACTACCTCTCTCATATCAGGTCTAACAGAGGGAGAAGGTGCGCAGCATCCCATTGCAAGTTGCAAAACTCGAAGCAGCCCTTCCTCGGTTGGGCTTCTTGTTCCTCCCCCAAGAATTGCTGGGCTAAAAAGCTCTGAAATCCTCTCTTCCAGCACAAAATTCTTCACAACCATCGGTAGATCGACAATTTGATTGGCTGAATCCTTTTCATCTGGTCTTCTCCCAATGAGAATTTCGAGTAAAATGATTCCGAAACTGTATGTATCTGATTTTGTGTTTGCCTTCTTCAGCTTCAGGAGTTCAGGTGCTAGGTAACCTTGGGAAGCTGAAGCTTCTAGCATTGCAATCTTTGAACTTTGGTTCATAAGCTCATGAAACCCAAAGTCAGAAAGATGGGCTTCATAATTTTCATCTATTAGTATGTTCTTGGATTTGAGATTGCCATGTACTATGGGTGTTTGCAGGCCAGCGTGAAGATATGCTAGACCTCTGGCAGCCCCTAATGCAATTCTATGCAGCTTAACCCATCCAGGTGCTGCTCTGTTTCGATCTACAACAAAAAAATAAGTATTAGCAAGATCAGATTTTGACCCATAAGTATATAGCATCTCATAAAACTAAAGCAAGCTAGATATTTTTTTGTGTAAAAGATCATATCCTTCTTTATTAGATCACATGCATCGTTTGTTCTGAATCTTACAGCCTTACAGGTATGTCTTGCAAATGGATTTCACAAGATTAGGACATCTGCATTTATGCAATGAAATAAGGCCAGTTCTTTATCTCTTTTGTCATGTAGAGACTGCTATACATCCATACCATGATCAATGCAAATGCAATGGTATATGTGGATATGTCTATACCCTCAGTTTATTCCTCAACTTTCTCGTGAGGTTGAAACCTAAAAGGGTACAAAATTATATATCCATACAAATGGCCTATTTAAGTGTTAACAGGTTTGTTTGGCATATGGGATCCCCTTGTATTTCCTAAGCAGGTAAATCACCTCTATACAATAGATCTATTAAAATTCATATCCCTTAAGGAACCACAATAATTGACCTATATCTCACCATAGGAGATAGAAGAAGCGGATATCATAACACGCAGGCAGGCAAAACCAAGAGATCGTCAAATATTTTTTTTATTCCTGAAGCATTTTACACATTAGGCGCATTTATCTTATTAAAATGGATTTATAACTATGTACTTGTTTAAGTTTTGTGTTCCCCATACGAGAGCCTCTTTCCCTGCATCTGCTATTCAGTAAAGAGAACATGAGTTCAGGTGGACCTATTGCATTTCCTAAATAAGAGCACCAATAATACTTAAATTTTATCTCTTCTCTTCCAGGAGCAAATTTCTATGCATCAAAAGCATCTGGATTTTTCATTTGGGCATCCTGAAATTTAGAGGAGCAATGTGTCGGTATTCATAACCTGAGTTCAAGTTTCCCTGTCTTATAAAGGGCAAGCTAATGATTTTGAGCAAAGTGTTATTCAGGGCTCAATTGCTAATTTAGGATGATTAGAACACCCATGTCCAAAACACTTCTGCAGAAGATCCCTCCAGCAGAGGGTGCGCACCTGTTGCCAGAAGCTAGGGAATTCAGGTGATTCACTGATCACACCTAATAGCAGGAGATATCAACCCAAAGATCAAGAGTCTCACTTATGCCTAGTAAGAAAACAGATGTTCTATATAAGCATTTCAGAACAGTAATGAATATGTACTGGTGCATCACTTTTCTGTCCTAAACTTTATATGTTTAAAAACTTTAGGAAATATATGGTAATGGTTACACTGCGGATTGCAGGCAATCCAAGCAGCAACACTTTCCCAATTTGAATTTAGGAAATACACAATTGAAATTTAGGCTAAAAGACAACACTCACTATAAAGAAGGTTTGCCAGGTTTCCTCTGGCAATATAATCATAGATAACCAGCTTCTCCCCACTTGGACCTGCATAAAAAGCCTGCATACCAAGTAGATGACTGTGTCTAATGGAACCTAATTCCTGAATGCCGGAGACAAACTCCTCTGACTTCCTTATACACCCATCCCTGAAAAGCCTGAGTGCAATCATCCCGCCATTTCTTTGCAGCCTGGCCTTATACACAGTCCCATAGCTAGATTTCCCCAGCACTTCTCCGCTTGCATTCAGAATATCATCAACAGTGAGTCCTTCACCTCCTTCAAAATGTATCAGTTGTTCACACCCATTTGGCTCCTGTTGGCCCTTGTTAAGAGAAGTGGATGATTTGTCGCTATCAGAGACTGCTCTGCTAGGCCTGCATGTAATGTAAGAGAACCCAACAAGCATAAGTCCCAGCAAGAGCACTGCACTGACAGACCCAATTATGATCCATGCAATAGCCTCTCCCATCATAAATCCTAGCTACTCAACATGGTCCTGATAATTGGGTACCGCTGATCAACCTAGAGAACCTTGCTCATAAGCATTTGGCACCCATTTCCGGCCTCTAAATCTCTGGGTTTTGGACGATCCAGATCAAACTGCCTTGATTGTAAGGTCACCCCCTGCAATTCGAGCCCTCTTAGATTCTCAACAGCGCATAACAGAATTTGGATTGTATGGTAACTAATCTGGATTCTTCCAAGTTTCCTTTATGCTGTGTCTGCCAGCTTTTGAGGCAGACTCCACTGAAATTGATTCCTCATTTGAAAGAAAGGAAGAGTAGAAAGATAAAAAGATAGAAGTGCTACTGAGCTTAACTTTTGATTGTCTGCCTGGACAGTGGGACCCAAACTAAAGGTTGATTGCTCACATTTCTTGTAACCTTCTTGTCTACCAGCAGTTTACAACAAGATTGTTGTATACCCATGTCTATCTGTATTTAAAATCTCGGCCGGTTATGTTATATTTTGGTGTACGTGGATGCAAAAAATAATAGATTTTGTCATGTAAATGTCAAATCTTTTTGTAAACGGATGAAACAGAGAAATTTTTTAATTACATACAGATAGAATTAGATTCTGTAGTTGAACTAGATTTTGAATAAGAAATGTCCTTTTTTCTTTAAAACGATCTTGCAATTTTCCATGGTATAAGAAATTCTCTGCTCTGACAAACCAGTATATGGTTTTGTGAATTGTCTAATAGTTTTGGGTTAATAGAATTGATTTTAATATATTAATAATTAAAGATTTGATGCTTTTACAGTTTATAATATTTAGAAGAGAAAAGGTTCCAAAAATAATTGTTTAAAAGTTAAAGAGTTTATATTTGGGACCACTTTGAGTTGTTCATCGGTGTTTATAAGTTTATATTTGGGACAATTCAAGTGGTCCGTTTCTACAAAATCTTGAATCAATATTTTAGATTATTTGAATGCTTTATTATTGTAAGGGAAAAACATACCTTTTTATAAGATTATTTAGGTTTATTAATTATTATAATTAATAAATACAAGGTTATTAGAGTGAGTAAAATATAGAATAATTAAGTGTAATTTTTAGAAAATTAAATATGAAGGAAATGGGTGCTTAGCTTTTGAATTAATGTAAAAATGGAGAAGTCGATGCTTTGTAAAATTGATTCACCTTAGTACTAGAAAATAAATATAAATAATGGAGAATACATTGTTCTTGAATATTATACAAGTTGATGTTATGATTGTAGATTAGTTCTACATCATGCACATTTGACCCCTAACAGACTATTCTAATCTAACACACTACACATTTATACTTTCTAATTCCTAGAATCTTTTGTCATGTGTTGATCGTCAATGACTAGGAGATTGTTGGATCACAAGGACCAAGTTTTCTTAAGTTGACCCCCTTGATTGGACCGACTTTATACTCATGGTAAAAAGTACTAAACAACAAACAAACATGCAAGTGATCTAGATGCTAATTTTTTAATGTTTTCAATTGAAGCATTTATATTGAATGCAAATGATCATTTATCGAATGCTTCATGTCTTAAAATAACGTTTCAATTCTCAAATGAATGTTTGTAAATGCTACTACATAGCAATAAATCATGCAAAATGTGTACCAAGTAGGCTTATGGTGAGAATGAAATTAGCAAGAGGATAAATTTTGAGTTTTAACTTTTAAATTCTAGGGATCAATTTTATTTGCAATGGGATCCATTTCATACCATAGGATTGACCTAGACAATAGAATGCATATATCAATACATAGAATGTATATCTAGATATGAGGGGTAATAATAAGCATAATACATGTTAAATGATCAAGTGAATGTATAGGAATACATGATGGTGGAAATAAGTAAAGAATTTGAAAATTAGTGTAACTTAACATAAGATTATATCACTTATCAATATGCAATTATATTAAAACATTCTCTCAAAATAAACCTTAAATTAAATAAGAATTGACATGAATATACAAATTTGTCATTACATTATAAGAAAGTGAGTTAAGACATCCATAAATAAGCCACTTAATGGTCTAAATATATAATGATGAAGAGGGGTACTCTCCCTTCAAATCTAAATCAAACAAATAAACAAGACTATGTAAGAAGGCAGAAAAATACTTTCATATTTCAATATGAAAATGAAATCAACAACATGGGAAACTCTCCTTTCAAATCTGAAATCAAACACTTCAACAAGAAATCAGCAACATACAATATTTCTTATTACAAAAAATAAAAGCATAATCTTGAAGCTTGTGGGATTCCTTACAATCTAATTGTATGGTCCCATTGGGGGGGCTTGGGCTTCTATTTTCATGGAGTAGGAGGTCCCATGGGAAAAAGAATGTGCTATAGGATTAATTGGAATCTTTCCTAGAAAAATAGCATCCCCTACCTTTTAGGACTGAAGATTTCAACTAGTGAAATTGGGGTGGGGCTAGAAATTGCCGCACCAGCTTAGGAGCTTTTTATGCCACTTGTCACACATCTAAAAAATTATATTCTTGTCAGAAATTAAAAAAGAGGAAAAACAACATTTATCGTTGTATTTGTTCACAACAATTTTTATTTCATACTCTACACAGTAAAAAACAGAGCATCAACAACCCTGCACAACCAAAAGTAGAGCATCAACGACCCTGTATAGACCAGAGAGCATCAATAGATAGAGGTGCAATAAATTATCATTTGTATTTTCAATTTTAAATTTTATTTTATGAAACATTAACATTTATCGTTGTATTTGTTCAAGTTCCAATCATTTTATGTAAATATTGATGCGATTGACCAAAAGCTCAAACTAGTATCACCTTTGCACAATGCATTCTTAACTTGGAAATGATGTTTTCATTGATTATATTTTTTTGAATTCATTATCCCCATTGTGATGACAATGGGGAACAACACCATGTAAGTGTTCAAAAGAACCAACGTTGCAAAATGGTGCACACAACTGCTATGTCTTCACATGGAAATGCCTAATTCAGGAATGCATGTTTTAGGAATGTTCTGAAAGCTGATAAAAGTTCATTACAACTCTTAACTGCAGATACAATGTTGTAAGGAAAATTTTGATTTTTTTTTAATAATGAATGATGGCTATGCTCATTAGTTTAAAAGAAAAATAAGAAATAAAAAATTTGAGAGCTTAAATTTTTAAGTGAAATTGCAACATTAAATCCATGGGACCACCAGCTTCTTTAAATCTCAGAGCTTAAAATTTTAAGCAAAATTGTACTACTAAATTCATGGGACCACCAACTTTCCTAAATTTGGGAGCTTAAATTTTTAAGTAGAATTGCAACATTAAATCCATGGGACCACTAGAACTTCTTTAAATTTCAGAGCTTAAAATTTTAAGCAAAACTGCAATACTAAATTCATGGGACCACTAACTTCCCTAAATTTTGGAGCTTAAATTTTTAAGTAGAATTGCAACTAAATCCATGAGACCAAGAACTTTAAAATATTCCTAAAAAAGCTAAGCAACATTCGTTGAGACTTTTAAGGAAGCCTCCCTCAATGGGACCTTACCCTGAGCTCTCAACATACAAAAATCTGAAACACATTTGTCTTCAACAATCTGGCTTCATTCTGACAACATCTAGGTCCCTTCTCCAAATGAGCAAGCATTAATAAATAGAAGAGTGTGTGAGAGGAAAACCATTGTTGGTTTCCAAAAAAACCTACCAAAACCTCCAAGAAATCCCACACCCAACTCAAGGGGAATACAAATATAAAATATAAAACACTTAATTTTTTACATGGCCATCAAATGGGCACCTATCTTTTGGCCAATCATCTTTGATCAACAATGACACCTCCATTGATTCTTGATGGCTTCGATGGCTCCAAATATGGACATGCACCAACATGCAAAGTTGGTGGCCCCAACATGCAAATGCATGCAAAGTATGCAAATGATCATGCAAGAGCATGCATGCAAAGTGGTCCTCACCTAGAATTGGATGCCCCAAATAGAATATTCCAATTTAAATACCTTTGAATTTTTTATCAAAGCATTTGATCCAAAAAAATTGTAAATCACCACAAGGGAAATTTTCAATGTTGTAAATTAAAAAATATTTATTTTCCACACACCTTATCCCTTATTAAAACTAATAAAATAAAATAGCAATATTTTTGGATGATGTTGATTGCTAGTGCCTCTAGATGCTCCTTCATCAAACACTCAAGGTAGAAAATTTTGTGAATATGGATTCACAAAATAGAGTTGAGTGGTAGTACTACCCTTTCGAATTGCAAGCAATCCTCAACAAACTCCATCACTAAATTTGGTACCTTTGATAATTTCTTCTTTCTCCTATTCCAAAATCTCATTGGAACATTCACCATCATCCTCCAAAAACCTTGCACTCCATTCTTCTCTCCTCTTGTGGACTTGTATCCACCATGTACCATCCTCCTCCTAGTACCATACATTCTCCTCTATCCTCTTATGGGATTTGACCCACCACTAACCAACCACCTCCACCAAATTTCACTTGCAACATCCTCTATAGCTTCTACAAGAAAAATGCACTATCCACACACCAAGCTACAACATCATTCAAATCTTTCCCTACATACAAATCAATACTAACAAAATCTATTTGTACCATCTCTTTTTATCCTTCTCACTAACTCTTTCATCTCAACATTCAAATCATCTCTATTTTCATCTTCATAAAATTCAAAAACATAATTCACTATGTTTGTTTTCACATGTTCCTCTAGTATCACTGCAACATTGGTTTTCTCACTATATGTTGTAATCTTTTCATCTACACAAAATCCACTTTCATCTTCATCATAAAAATGAAAAATATTATACATTACCTCTTTCTCTATAACCTTTCCTTGCCACTATCTATTGCCATATCTTCCTCACCTTCACTCTCTACTACAATTTCAATTTCCAATGCTTTTAAGTCTTCCAAAGGACACTCATCTACTGTTGCAACATAATTTTTCTCTTCAATTGTTGCACCTTTTTTTTTGCCTCTCAACCTCTGTTGCACTTTTCTCTTCTTTCTCACTCTCTTTCTCTATGTCTTCCTTAAAGCATACTTCTACAAGATTTTATCCTTCCTATTCACCTGCATGCACAACTATGACAAACATTTTGCCTTTCTTTGGTATTTCGTCAAAAACTTTCCACACACTGTCAATCTTCAACCTCTTAGGTATAGACTATCTATGCTTGGCAATCTATCTACACGTAAATCACATACACCACCATAGGTCCTTGTGTAAACTACCTCACATCGGTGCTTCTTCCTACACACTCAGGAACTCTCATTCTTATACCATTGATGAAGAGGGATACTCTCCCTTCAAACTAAAATCAAACAATGACAACAAGGCTATGCAAGAAGACAAAAAAATAATTTCATATTTCATTATGAGAATAAAATCAACAATATGAGAAACTCTCCCTTCAAATATGAAATCAAACACTTCAACAGGAGATTGCAAGAAGATAGAAAAATACTTCCATATTTCAATATGAGAATGAAACCAACAAAATATAATATTTCTTATAACAAAAATTTAAAACCTCCAAGAAATCTCACGCCCAACTTGAGGAGAATAAAAATATAAAATATAAAACAATTAATTGTTTACATGGCCCTCACATGGGCACCTATCTTTTTTCCAATCATATTTGGTCAACAATGACACCTCCATTGATTCCCAATGGCTCTAATAGCTCCAAATATGGACACGCACCAACATGCAAAGTTGGTGGCCCCAACATGCAAATCCATGCAAGAACATGCATGCAAAGTGGTCCCCACCTAGAATTGGAAACCCCAAATGGAATATTCCAATCTAAATGCCTTTGAAACTTTTACCAAAGCATATTTCCTCCAAAAATTACATTTGCAAATCACCACAAGGGAAAATTACAATGTTGCAAATTAAAAATATTTATTTTCCACACACCTTAGCCCTTATTGGAAACAACAAAATGAAATAGCAATATTTTTGGATGATGTTGATTGCTAGTACCCTTCATGTATCATATAATTTTAAATTATACAATTAATTCAAAAATGTATTAAATATTTAGTTTTTATAAACTATTATTTGATATAAAAGTTTGTATTGGTCACTAACACTATATTTAATAATTAAAAACTATGCAATTAAATTAATTTATTTTCATATTAGTTTTAAATTTATATTTAAAAATTAATGTTCAATAGAGGCTTAAATATTATTAAATTGTGTAAAAGAATTGTAAGATTTGGCTATAGAGATAGCCAGCCAAGATCTAAGGCCTATGGAAAGCACAAAATACTCAGAAGATCAATATGACAAGAATAAACTGTATTCCTATCAATCAATGCAAAAAGAATTGGTGTACAATGTGTGAGAGACCATCGGTTATATAGTCAAGGTGAGAAATAAGATGTCATAAGATTATGACAAGCATCTTAATCTCATGATATGAGACAACTAATCATAACTACCTCTAAGTGAGATATTATTTTATTGCAAATCTGATATAATTTCCAGCAAGGGATATTTATTACAAATCTAATTTAATTTCTAGCAAGGAACAATACATTGCTTCACCAGTTTTGTTATGCAGTGCTAACCTAAGGGTTTTGGGGTTGTGAAAAATTGAATTATGTAAGAATTGGATTCATGGGAGTGATTATAGGTCATGCCAACCTATTTTTGTGAAGAACACGTTTTGGTTTCTTTCGCAAGGTATGTATTATGGATTTTTGAGCTGACAAGTTATGGTGTCACGTTTTATCTAATTAGGCCAACCTAATTGATGATTTGAGTGTTTGCAAAATATATGCATTTATATAAAAGGTAAACTCAATGTTGTTATAATGAATGTGTGGTGATGTGAAGTTGTGATAAGTACAAAAGGTGATAGTGGTGAAGCATGAAGTGTGTAAAGTCAATTTTTTGAGCCTAATTAGAACTGTATCTTCAACATATTGCAGATGCATTATTAGTAGTTCAATCTCTCAAAGTGAATCATTCTTCTATTCTCTTATCTATTTTGGGTAGTGAGTCCTCTGGGCAATGAGCCCTTAGCAGTGAGCCTTTCTTTTTGGACAGTGAGTCCTCCAATGTGTAATCCATTTTAACTGGTTATAATATATTGTGAGCTAATCCTCACTGTGGTTTTTTCCTTCCAAGGATTTTCCAC
>VDFB02004818.1:0-31125 GCA_007258455.2 Sequoia sempervirens | reverse complement strand
TTTTGTATCCAGACAGTGAGTCTTTTCAGGGCAGTGAGCCCTTGGTAGTGAGCCTTATAAATTCAGTTTTGGAACTGCTTTATATTGTGAGTTAATCCTCACCATGATTTTTCCCTTATTAGGTTTTCCATGTAAAATCTGGTGTTCTTTATGTTTATTTTAATTTCTATTATTTGCATTTCATGTTCATACTTAATAACAAAATAGTGTGGTTGTGAAGTTAATAAGTGTTGAAGTTTTGAGTTTAATTTTGGTGACAACTGATTCACCCCCCCTCTTAGTTTTTTTACGCCTTTTAACAAAGAGGATAAGTGCTTCCAAGAAGAAAAGGTATACTTGTATGTTTCTCTTCACCCAAGATCGCACAAAGTACAAGGGAAGAGGATACACACAACAAGCATACACAAGAAAATTAGACACATGTTCATTTTAACCTTGACAAACATAATGAATTTGTTTTAAGCACCAAACGAAGTGTGGAGATTGTTTTGTTCAATTTTAAACCAACAAGCATAATGATGTGAGGGTTTAGTTTAAACCAATTTGAATGTTCATTTTAAACCCAAAAGAAATCTAGTTTGCTCCTAAAATGTAAAATAAAGCATCATAAATGGGTTATACTTTCCCTATAAGTGTCAAAACACTTGTTACAATTATATATTCGAATGATGATATGCTCCTTCATTTTGAATTTTATTGTCCAAATTTGCAAAACTAGTTAGCCTAAAAAAAAACAAAACGAGAAGTCAGACATGTTAGCAATCAGATGAAATCAAAAAATAAAAATTTTAAAGCATTACGCTAAAATTTAGTCACTATTTTTTGCTTACCAGTAAAAAGTGCCATTGTTTATGAAGGAATCACCATAATTCAAAAAAATATCGCTCTAGTGAAATAAAGTGTCACTTTGTAGTAAGACAGGGATGATGATAGTGTCACTATTTGGGTGACATCGTTGTTTGCAAATCTTTGATACCTGCAAAAAGTATTAGCTCGTAATTTTTAATAAGCTACGATGATTTAATTAAGCATCGCTTGTATCTACAAAAAAGAGCATCACTATATGGTGATGCTTGACAAAGGCGTTGTTGTAGTCTCCAAAAGTGTCGCTGTATCTCCAAAACCAAAGAAATGAAATTTGAGAGAAAAATTCATTAAATTTGATCAGTACAGCCCTCCTTCTAAGGTTAAAATGTGACTAATGACGCATCTATGGGCTAATCTACACTTGATCCGTTGAGGATTCAAAGTATAATTAAGCCACTATGCATCGGTCCCAATAAGATCATTCAATGCAAACTAAACTAAGAATCCATTAAAACTAACATATTAAAATACGAAAGCTTTAAAAATGCCTATTCTAATCCATTGAAACTTATCCTATTGGGGGAGTGGTGTCGCATTGATGTGGAATGGAAACCTTTCCCAATCTCATGGATAAATGAGCTTGTTTTGATCAATTCTATTGAAGAGAGTTCACAAAACTGATGAGAGATGTGTATGAAAACATGATTTAAAATCTAAATTAACATGATGAAATCTATTCTAACATGATATATGCTAAGATGATTGATATGGGTGTATGCAAAGATATTATAAATGAAGTTTAAGCTCAAAATATTAAAACCCTAATTACAAAATATGCTAAATGGATGCACCTATGTTACCATAGAAGCCATTAATGGAAGCTAAGCTAATATGATGCAAGAAATTAACCTAAAATTCCTTCTAAAGCACAAAATATGGATGCAAGATGAAAGTGATTTTAACAACATAATTTTTCTCTTAAAACATGGATGGATGAGTTTCAACAACATAAGTTTGCTCTGAAAAGGTGGATCCTTATTCAATAGAGGCAAGCTCTATTTATAGAATAGGAAAAATTAAACTGATGGCCAAGATCAAAAGGATCAATCAACGGTTAGAATGGAAGGAAGATGGAGGCATGGATCATGGATTCCCATCAAGGGTTGAGAATGCAAGATGATAGTTAATCAAGGGCTTACATTCATCCAAACAAACACACTTTCAAAAATTGCACAAGAAGTCTTGTTGAAAGTTTGTTTCAAAAAAGGAATATTCCCTTTTCAAATGAGTGAAGAAAGAGAATATTCTCAAGGGTGAGGGAAATTAGATATTTAGTTAATTAATACCAAATTTAATTATGTAATATTCATGGGAATATTCCAATGAGGAATATTCCCTTGAATGGGAGAATTAGATGTAATTAATAATTTGATAATTAAATAAAAGTTTCAATTATGCAAATTAGAGGAATTATATGATATTCATTAAATAAAATGATTTAATGAAAAGGGAAAAGTGGTATGATATTTAATTAAATAACTTAGGGTTATTTAATTAAATAAGAGACTTTAGGGATTAAATTAAATAATTTTATTTATTCAATTTAATAGGAAGAAATGTTAGCATGAAAGGGGATGAATTCACCTAATTAGGTTAATTAGGTTAATAGATGAAAATGATGCAATTAATTAAATAGCTAGGCTAATTTAATCAATTAAGCGAAAAGGGGATGGTTTTAGGATGAAATGATGTTAGTATATCTGATTCGAGTGCATGATATCGTTCAAGACATTTTAAGTGTCTACACATTTATCAAATAGTTTATTTGATGAACTTGATTGTTAGTGAGTATATCTATACATACGAAAGCATTTCATGCTAAATATAAATATGTATATATATGTGTGTGTGTGTGTGTGTATGTATGTATATATATATGTATGTATATATATATGTATGTATATATATATGTATATATATATACATATATATATAATATTATATATATGCCTGATTTAAGGAAGATAAAGAGCTTCATATTATTGTACAATGTTAATGTTTTCCCGTGCATGAGAGCTTTGAAAGCTTTGGGAAACATTTCTAATATAATCACGTGTTGGTTAAATGTTTAGTGAATATATATCATTGCATAAGCCACATATAGGCATATAATGTGTTGAATGAGCATAGCATATAACTAATAAATAAAGCATAATGTTTAATGTGTTGCACATTATTGAGGTGGTAAGTTAAAATGCTACAAGCTGTTAAGTGAACAAAGAAACACTATAAAAGTGAAGTTGATTCATTTGATAAGTGTCAAATACATTCACTAGACCAAGTCAATTGAGTGGAAACCCAATCATTACAAATATTGACCATTTCTACTATGAAACAACAAGCCAGGAAATAGGAAACATGGCAAAATGGTGGTGCCAAGATATGAACTTAGTAACCTAAATAGAATTCTTTCACCTGCAAGTCAATTTCTAGTTATAAAACATGTGCAAATATGAATTGGTCAACAATTTGTTGGCATGAGAAGAGTTGATTTGTTGTGTTAAATTACTGAGTATTAAGTTATAACTCTGTCATATTTTGATTACCATGTTGAGTCAATTCAAATGAGCTAAGATGTGTCACTTTGAGAAGCTAGTTTATAGGCAGCAAAGGCTCATATTTTTGTATAAATAGAGTAGAGGTTTTCCTCATTGGGATAAGCATTCACTTCCATTATGTTGCTTTTTATCTGTGATAATCTTGTTAAGTTGAGAATTACTTGTGAGGATATCTGTGAGGCATATTATGTGAGAGTTATTATGAGGAAATTTTGTAAAGAGGAATTGAGAAGGGAAAAGAGTTGCAAAGTTGATTCTTAGAGTGAGCTTGGCTAAGTAACTAGTTGGTCAAATTGGAATATAGCATATAACATGCATGAGATTCTACTCTCTTTATGTTTTATCTGTTTTGGAAAGATTGAGTGTCTTGACTTGTATTGTTTGGGTAAATGCATTAAATTGCTACATTAGAGGAATGATCTATTTGCTCATTGGTAAGGAAAATAATCTAGTTGTTATGATTTCCTTATGAGTGTTTGTACATACTCCATATTAAGGAGTGGGTATTATCAATAGTATTACATACTAGGATTGATAAAAGTGTGAATAGCTTAAAGAAGTTATTAAATACTTTTATATACCCTGTATGGGAATTCAGATGACGATGTTTCTATTATACATAGATAGTCTACACTATGCATCTAAAGAATGTGAAAAGTATCGATGTCATGAAGTGACTTGACACTGTTAGCTTATAATGCTAGGAATCCTTAGGAATGATCAGGTTTAGCAATACAACAATAATGATGGTATGAAAGATATGATAGGATGAGACATCATATTTTTAATCCATACTTGAATGATCACTTGATCATTGCTTTATTTTTGAATGAAACCCTAGGTGAGAATAACCTAAGCAGGTTGGGATATTTACTTGAATACTTATTGGAACCAATAGGTTGCAAATAACCTATTTGGTTGGGTTGTTTATTTGACCTTTATTTGGAAAAAATAGGTTGAGATCAACCTACATGATCAGAATGATTGTTGATTGATGAACTTATCCTAGGATTAGGGTATACCAAGATTGATACTCACCTATGTGATTAAGTTGATCACTCGAGTTTGGGAATTACTATTTGATTGGATCCATAGGTAGAATTACCTATTGAGTTGGAATTGTTACTTGATTGGTTGCTTTATACTCTTGATATGAAGTCATACTGTTGACAAGATTCTACTCTTAAATAACCCTTTTACTAAGGAGATTACACTTTCAAATAGAATCATTTATTGATATGATTGTTCTTTGATTAAGGTCATTTATTGATACAATTGTATGGGTAAACCCACAAAAATGGTTTATAATTCCATTGAGGAAGGAAAAATTCATTTTTGGATGGAAAACACTTTAGGGGTTTCGCTAGAACCCCCCCTTCTAGTGAACCCCCCTTTAATGGATTTTATTTTTTAATTGCATTTAAAGGGGAGTTCGCTAGAAGGGGGGTTCTAGTGAACCCCCTAGTTCACTAGAAGGGGGGTTCTAGTGAACCCCCTAGTTATAGAGAACCCTAGTTCTAGCGAATCCTAGTTCGCTAGAACCCCCCCTTTCCCCTCTTCTCCCCCTCTTCTACCAAATATTTACAAAAAAATTCCCTTCAAAGCTCAAGTTGAGGATGAAAATGGAGGAGACTTCATGGACCCAACTGGATGATAGTAGTTCTCAAAATGAGCTATCCATAGAATATAATTTTAATGTTTTGGCTTTATTGTGTATTTTTTTTAGTTTGATTAAACATAGGTTTTCACCGAAAATCAACCTCTTTGTTCTGCACATGTGAAAAATTACTATATTATCAAAAAACATTGAAAAATATTTGTGCACTAGATATTGATGTCTCTGATCCAACAAAAAAAAATTGAATTTTGATACATACAGAAAAAGTTATGTTTTAGCTAGTGAATCATGTCTAAATTGTAATTGTTTTGACTTTGAAACTTAATTAAGAAAAAAATATTCAATGAAATGCTATGAAACCAATTCCATGCACTAGATATTTTAGTTACAAATCTAAATTCGAAAAAAATAGAATTTTATCCTTCATAGAAAAAAAAATTATGTGTTAGCAGTAACGTCACTCTTTAAAAATGGTGTTTACTGTTAAAAATTAGTTTTCAAAGGAGATGGAAAAAGAAGTGCAATCTGATTCCAAAAATTTATTTAGAATCTATAAACAAAATATCACAAATCACTAGTTTGCATCATCTTCAAATTCCTCATGGTTTAGCCCCTATAGGTGCCCGAAAGTGAAGATTTGTTAAAAAAAATTAGTTCAATGTCTAGTTTGGCCAAAAATTGTAAACCAATATTGTGGGATCACCGATACTCTTGATGAGAATCATTATTGACATGATATATTTCTAAATGGAATCATTTATCGATGAGTGTTTATTCTATGATAAGATGAAGCTTATGTAGCTATACTTTAAATTATAAAGTTAATTATTATGAAGCTCTTGTAAAGATACAACCACGAAGGGAATAGGTTATTCCTAGGACTAGATTGTCTAGTGAAGGGGATAGCTTATACATGTGGAATACTTAGGAGAAGTATCATTGTGATTTGAAAAATGGAATGTAGGTTGTTTATGACGTTAAAAATTACCTATGGAAGGAAATTACCTATGCATAGTATATGAATGGTCATAATCCAAATCAAGCTAGGGTAGTGTATGTGAATAGGATGACTCTCACTCGAAGTATCGGGTGAAGAATAATTTGGCCAAAGTAGTGTAATTTTCCATTGGTTGCACTATCAATTCACTGTGTTCCTTTTATGCATGCTAGTTCAGGACTGTAGTGGATACAAGTTCTAGTTATGTAGGAAACAACACTATTGTTATGAGGTTACCATACCAACCTCCTCGTCGAAGGGAGGGCTATCTTACCATATGTGGTAGATGTACGGGGGACCACATTCAGTCTATGGTTGGTAGAAAAGCACTTGAGTGATGCTTCCCCTCATCTGTTAGCAAATGAGGTTTGAGGAGGTTTGTGCCAGTATTGGGGATAAATAGATTGTATGCACCAATGCAGCGACATTAGGACTAGTTTGTATATGTATTTCCAATGAACCTCAGGAGAGTTACATATGTATGCATCTTGTACCCATTTATATGGAAGGTTGTAAGCATGAATGTTAAACTTGAGTTTATTCAATATGAAATCTATATTATTGAAAGATTTGTGAAATTACAATGAAATGCAATGGAAGTTTGGAATGGTGTTTATTTCAAATGTACATGTAATTTACATTATGGAAAATAAAAAAATATTGTTATGTTATGGCATCATGGTTCATTCACTTAAGGTGAAAACTTTGAAATTTTATTGAGTAGAACACTAGGGTTTTTACAAAAGCTCAATCCTATCAAGGATTTGATAAGGAAAATGTCAATGTGTGAAAATTTATAACCTTCCAATTGAATATTAGAGTGAAGAAACTCTTAAATTAATAGGAGAAAAACTATCAACATGGATTTTGGTATGTATGCAAGAATTTGTGTGCCATTTGCTCTTAATTCATCCCTCTTAGACAATTTGGAGTTGATATTGAAGTAGGGCATCTGGAGATAGAAAGTGGAATTAGATCTATCCCCACTCCTTAAAAAAGTGCCAAGGGTTTGGGCACTCAATGGCATATTTCAAGATGTCCTCATTTGATAGTCAGATCCAAGAAATGGGGAAGGATAATATCGATGTCCATGCTCCTAATTCCTTAAATAATTTGCCTCCTCAAGATGAAGCCCTTAAGAAAGTTGACACAAATCTACCAAACTTAGAGAACCCTTTGTTGCAAAATGGTGTGTCCCTTGGTCTCCTTGGTGCAATGCAGCACTTGGGTTCGTGACGTGGCTTAACCGTCTCCCATGGATCTTGTATAAGTTTGGCAGTTGTATCAAGAATTAATAGGTCAATCTTTTGGTGCAACAACAACCACCAATGTAACAATTGGTATCAAATTTGAGGTCATGGGTTCGAAACCCTCACTTGCAATGGGGGGATTTTTGCAAGATGGTGGGTCCCTTGGTCTCCTTGGTGTAGTGTGGCACTTGGGTTTGTGACATGGCTTAGCCACCTCCCGTGGATCTTGTATAAGTCTAGTGGTTGTATCGAGCATTAGCAAGTTGATCTTTTGGAACAATGGAAACTACCAATGTAATACCATTTGCTCAATGCAAACCTTGAAAAAATATATAATTTAGAGATTGTAGCAGAGGCTAACACCTTCAATGTGGCATGTGAATTATTTAGAATAACCAACATGAACATATCCATCAGTGACAAAGTGGCAATTAGAAAACCAATAACCAAAAGGAAAAGAGTTGAGGTGATTTGCATTAACTGATCCTTGGACTTGGAGGATGGAGAAGTAGGAAAAAGGGAGCATCCAAAAATCAACCATGAATCAGAGAGTGATGAGGATGAAATGGAATAATTAGCATTAGATAAGACTAGAATCAGTTAGATCACCTCTATAAAGGAAGACCTTGACTATGGGAAAGCAAAGAAGAAAGGAAAGAATCCCAACAAAGAGAATTTGTGTCAAGATGGAGACATAGAGGGCCAAATGAAAATTATTATGATGATATTTGAGAATGGAAAAACCATTCCTAGTGGGAAATGGAGATATCATTGAATGTTAGGGGCTTGAATTCCCCTAACCAGAAGTGTTTGGTCAAGTGCATCAAATGGAGATCTAAAATGCAAATATCTATATGTAAGAAATGAAATTGAACACTGGATAAATAGAAAGAATGAAGTCCAAATTGAAGTGTTGTGATGTAATAACGGTTTAAGTTGAGGGTTCATATGGGGGTATAGCCACCTTCTGGAAACCTCGATATTTTTTGTTGGTGAGGATAGAGGAAAATAAGCACTGGTTGATCAATGAGGTATGGTGTCTTATTACAAAATTATATTTCTTCTAATAAATCTATACACTCCCTCAACTTGTATAATAAAGAAAAAACTTTGGAGATAACTAGATTAAATTCTCACAACCCCTCAAGATACACACTATATCTTGGGGGGAGACTTCAACACAATTTTACATGGTCAAGATAAATTAGGAGGGGTACAAAAGAAAAACCAATCACAAATAGATTTTGAATACTTTGTAGGGAGAAATAATCCTATCAATATCTCAATGAGAAATGGAAACGTCACTTGGACAAACAAAACATTGGGATTTAGTAACATTGTGAACAAATTGGATAGATTTCTATGGTATAGATACATTAGAGATAGTCCATTAACCTTTGAATTCTCCCTAGTCCCTTACTTTGGATCAGATCATTACTTGATTCAATTAAACATAATGAATGACAAGAAGTCAAAAAGATGTCCATTTAAATTTGAAAATATGTGGATGAGGGATCCCTCCTTCCTTATCTTAGCTGAGTAATGGTGGAATGAAGAAGATATAATAGACTCAAAAAAAAATTAGTTGGTTTCAAAATTAAAACATTTAAAAGATAAATTGAAGCAATGGGACAAAGTGAACATTTCAAGAATATATTTGAAAGGGAAAATATAGTAGAAGAGGAAATCCTCGCTTTAAATGAAGAAGTCTTCATATCGGGTATGGACTAGAACAAATACTTAAAGGAAAAAGAAATAATGAGAATATTTTGAAGTGTTGGCCAGAGAAGAAATCTATTAGAGGTAGAAATTCAAGGAAATTTAGTTAAAGGATTGAGATAGGAATTCAAATTTCTTTCACAATGTCACAAAAATGAGGAGAATACAAAATAAAATAAAGTAGGATAAAGGTCTCAAACGGGATAATAATTGAGGATTAGGATATTAGGAAAAGGATCACAAAGCGATATACAATAAAATGAATGCAAAAATAAAATATTAAGTAACATATTTAAACAAAGAGACTCAAATATATGTGGCTCACCCAATATGGTTACGTCTATGGAGAAACAACTGGTCCTTCATTGATTTCATCCAAAAATATGAATGTGTAGCATCGTAAATTGTCAACCTTGACAATTTCACACTAGGTTTTTCTCTACCCCATGTGCTTGGATCTAACTATGCACCTAAGTTCCTAAATTATGCATTCCATGGCCCATTTTAACATTTATCAAAAAATCAAATTATGTGAAAAATCAAAGTATGTATTTAATATTTTTCCACCAACACCATTTAATATTTTGGGCCCCCAACACTTTAGATCCTAAAAAAGGAGGGATCTGGTCTTAAGTTGGCCCCAAATTTAAATTTCATTATTAGTAATTTATTATTTGAAATTCTAATTCTAATTGTCGACTATTGAGATTTAATTTTCAAGAAATTATATTAATTGCATATAAATACATAGTATTTTCATAATTTTAATTAACAAGTAATAGAATAAAACTATTGAGGATAATACTTCAAAAATTAGTACAAAAGTAGTCAAGAGCAAAATTTTCATAATTATTGCAGCATTTTTTCATCCAAGCATCATGTCAAGTTTTATGTGAGTTTGTTCATGTTTATGCATGCATTTAATTTTTGAGTACTAATGGTTGTAGGTCTTCAAATCAAATCAAGTCAAGCAACAAGGAATCCTTGAAGGCGATGAACATGGCTTCAGTGTATAAAGGAGATCAGATCTAAGTGGTGATTTGCAGAAAAGTGTTAATTCATCATATTTTTATCATTTAGCTTTTATCCCTCAATAAGATAAGCTCTCTTTTATCATCAATTTTTCCATTGTAGAGGTAGAAATACCAACATGGGTTTTGACTAAGACAAGCCCCTATATGGCATAACCCTTCCTCTCTCTTCATGTGTGTAAGTTACAAATCTAAAGAGGATTGGAGGAAGATTGAATACAATTTTCTAATTCATGTATCAAGACCCTAAAATTTTAAAAGATACAAAATATGAATTATCTCAGTAATAGACAAAAATCCAACAACCAAATTCAAAAGACAGAGACTACAGACCGATGACCTTATGCCTGTGAAAGAAGATTCAGGTCTCAAGTCCCTAGTTTAAGGCATCCTTGCACCCTATACCACCAAGCTCAAACTTCAATTACATGTGCATCAATGTCTTCTCTTTACTTTTTTGGAACTCAAATTTGTCTGTCTTTTCAGTTTATTAGAATCTATCTCAAAACATTGAATTTTCATAGTTTGTTCAATTACATCATTGCATTAACTTTTCAATCCACCAACCTACCACATCCAAAAAGAGAATCTAGATCTAGGGTTGGTTGACTCACCTTTCAATTTTTTAGTCAATATCACATACTTGTTGGTCTAGATTCCCCCCCACATGTTTTTGGAAAAGGTTGATTTTAGTCATCTAGCCATTAGATCTAGGATCTCCTTTTCCAACAAAACATTTTGGTGAACCTGACATAATTTGCATTATATATCTTTTGAAATATAAAACATATCATCCTAAATTTGAAGCATATCATCCTAGATCCGAGTTTAATCATAGTTTGTGTTGCATACATCATTTAGGCATTTATTATTTCATGAAAAAGCATTGAAATAAAATAAAATTGCATAGCATATTACACTCAAAGTTCAAATAGGGTTAATTTCAGCCATCATAAGTTAGATCTTCATCTTAATTGCATTTACAAATTGGAATTAGTTCATATTAGATTTGAAATCAAATATGAAAGTGTTTAGAGCATTAATTTAGACATATGCATATAGTGAAAAAGGTTAAAAAGTACATTGTTATTGTTGCAAAAAGACATCAAGCTTTTTATTTTTGGATTCCATGAGTTAGGATCAGTGTGTTTTCATTTTATAATCTAAAAATTATATTTCAAATTGCATTCATTGATTGAACATTTTGAAAATTCCTTTCATACTTGTATTTTACATTTCAAAAATCACAAATTGGTCAAATTCTAGAAATGTATTCACTATTAGACTTGCACAATCATAGTAAAAACTACTTAAACATTGTAGAGAACACTAAAACTTTGAATTTATCAAGAAACCTTACTAATCTAGGACATCCGTGCACCCTAGACTCATCAGTTTCAGCCTAGAGTTTAACCACAAATTTTTTTCAGTGTCTTCTATGTGGCTTTGCTCTCTGATTTTTCACTTTGTGTTATGTTGTGATTATCTTGTACCTTTTCTCAAATAGTAGGCTTACTCAAGTGTTGTGAAACTCATATGAGCTTCATGACCTGGTGTCCTACTATTAATACCCCTGTGAGATGAAGTTTTAGACTTATGGCATCCCATGTTGTCACTACATCTGTTATGGAGCTTGAGTCTTCTAACTCTTTCACACAAGGTATGGCTTCAACCCAATCCCTTTTGGATTCCATTCCTAAGCACGCATACCCATGACCGCCTTACAATCTAACACTTGTGTGGACTTAGAGACCATTATTTTGTATGTTCCTAAAGACAAACTAAAACAATTGGACAAATATTTAGAGGGTTTTCAAGATTACTTAAGCACTGAATATTTAGTGGGATAAACAATGCCTATTGTGGATAACCTTAGGAAGTTGATAAATGATTCTCAAGGAATAGAAGTGTTGCATAGTCTAGCTCACATAGTTGATTCCAACGTCCTAATCACAACTAGTTGCACTCAAGCATTTACAAATGCTCAAAACCAAGGAGGAAAACAAGCTTCCCTTTCCACAACCATACCTTCTATTCCCACATGTACACCACCCACAATAGCATCAACCATACAATACACCAATGGCCTAAATTCAAGCTTAGGGCTTCCTAGAGGGAATCCTTATAGTTTTTTCACCTCGCCTATAACACCTCCATATTCGTCAATTGTCATAAACATGCAACATACTAGCCCATCAGTCACTTACACAACTTCATCATATTCAAAAAACTCTCAAAATACATCAAATAATGATCCAATCATAAATATTTTTTTGCAAAATGTGACTTCAACAATAAATGTCACATTGAATTTAAATCAAAATGGTAAACCTCTGCAATATCTTACAAGAAACCCATTGTCAATTTCTATCCTCAAAAAACTTATACCTCAAAACATAGAAATACATGATTTGAGAAGTACAATAGTAAGGGAGATCCTAACAACCATGTATAGGCTTTTACCACATTGTGTAGAGATGTCGTTTTTGAAGATAAGCTCCTTGCTAAGCTATTTCTCAGATCATTGAAAGACATGGCATTGGAATGGTTTTTCTCATGGTTGAATAACTTGATAAACTCATTCACTAAACTTGTTAGTGCATTTCTCCAAAAATTTCAATCAAAAAATTTGTCCTCGAGTAACATTAACTAACTTAGTACTGTAAGCAAGGACCTAAGGAAAATATAACAAACTTTATAGGATGGTACCAATTGCTTTACTCATAAATTTCCTATAGTCTTTGAAATGTTGATGTTCAAAGGACATTTATAGGAAATTTGCAACTTGATGTGCATGTTTTGCACACATGCCCCGCCAAAGGCAGGGACCCCCTTTTCTTCACTTCTTCCCTTGGTCCTGTTGGTTAGCATTTTCCTTAGTCGTTGGACCTCTCTTTGGATCTTGGGGTGGTTACATACCTTAAATTTTCAAAATTTAATCATATCCAAGCCATTGGTCAAGTTCCATGAAGTTTCAAACTTTTACGGAGAGTTCTTTGCGGGTTTCCGCTCTACGCAAGCTCGCTCTTGCATGGTGGTTCACCAAAATCAAAACCTTAGCATCCTCCCACCTTGTGAGCTCCACCCTCACCATTGTTGTGAATGAACTAGACCCAACGCACCATGAAATTAACTGAGTCCTAGTTGTCCTACGGGATGCCTCATGCGGCCTGTTGTCACCCCATCATCGTCACTCAATGGTAAAGCCTTCACACCATCCTGCATTGTGAATTACACACTTATCACCCATGATCCCAACCTTGGAATCTAGGGTGGCAAAGCTAATAATTCAAAATGATTAGGCGGGTCCACCCTTGCGGGTGTCCACCATGGGAGGATCGTCACCTAGCAGTTGTTGTTTAAGCGGTGGGGCCCTTGTGTCATTTTTCCTTGTGGATTCTGCATGAGTTGTTTCCTCAAAACACAATTCCAAATTTTCCAACAAAACTATGGGTCATATAGCCTCTATGGGTCTGCCCCTATAGACATCCGTCGGTGGGAAGTCATTGCTCCTCAGTCGTTTCTCAATGGAGAAACCTCGCTGCTTCTTGCCTTGCTTTCCCGCATGTGCATTTGCATGGTGGTTCACCAATGGAAAAACCTCAACATCCTCCCACCTTGTGAGCTCCACCCTCACCATCACTATGAATGAACTAGACCCAACGCACCATGAAATTGACTAAGTCCTAGTTGTCCTACGAGATGCCTCATGCAGCCCACTACCACCCCATCATTTTCATTCAATGGTAAAGCCTTCACACCATCTTGCATTGTGAATTATGCACTTATCACCCATGATCCCAACCTTGGAATCTAGGGTGGCAAAGCTGATAATTCAAAATGATTAGGTAGGTCCACCCTTGCAGGTGTTTTCCATGGGAGGGTTGTCACCTGGCGGTTGTTGTTTAAACAACGAGGCCCTCGTTTCATTCTGCCTTGTGGATTCTGCATGATTTATTTCCTCAAAACAAAGTTCCAAATTCTCCAACAAAATTGTGGGTCAGATAGCCTCTATGAGTCCGCCCCTACAGACATACGTTGGTGGGAATTCATTGCTCCTCAATCATTTCTCAATGGAGAAACCTCGCTGCTTCCTACCTTGCTTTCACGCACATGCATTTTCACAACCATCATTAATACTTATTCATGGGAATTGCGAGCAAAAACCTTAAGATAAGTCATCACCATGATGAGCATTGAAATTAAATAAAAGGTGATTTAATTCACTAAAAAGTGTATACCAACCTTGAGAGAGTAGGCTCATTTGCAACCTCGCAACTTAATCATCATTGACAATATATTTTATATCATCCGATGTGATCCTACCAGGAAGATGATCGAGGATACAAGAATGGATATCAAACAGATGAAATAACTGTGACAAATTACTCTGCAGGTGTCATCCTCCTTTCTGTCAACATAACCTTTTGTGCAGACCTCCACCCTTTCGATGTCGTTCTTTATAGATTATCCTTAACCAGTGCCTGCACTTCCACTCCCCACATGGAAAATCCACCATCTATCTCTGCATAAGGCATCTGCACCCATGTAATTCACTGCTAGGACTAGCTTCAGATCGCGGATGATGGTGGAGTTAATGAAGTAAATGTAGGAATTTAGGCATATGCTCAATGCAAAGTTCAAACTAGAGAATTCATATATCGATGAGCTCTTTCTACAATGAATGCATGCATAGTCTTCTCTCTTCATAAGCCAGGCAGGAACTGGAAGTTGAGCTCTTGTTTGGATGGTTGGGTGAGAATTTTACAATTGCGGAGCTTCATCTGGTTGCAACCATTAAGATGAGCACAATAATGAGTAATACTTGGCATAATGATATTGTGTAGAGAGAGGATTCAACAAATTATTAGTGTACATTGTCAAGACCAACAACAGCAGATAGGATGAAGCCCAATGCAAAACACATGAAGGTCACCAATAGGGTAGCAGCAAGTTCATAGGGCCACATCATTTAAAACATTTACTGGTACATAAAGGATTTGTGCATGGAATTTAATATAATTGAGATTGTTGCTTTCATGCTTGAAGTCATCTTACACATGGACAAGCTTACAAAGTTTCGTTGCGGGTCGCCATAGTGCGGGTGTCATCACCCCTAGTGAGTTCTCTTAACGACATTATCACTGTGACCTCCTGCATTCATTATCTTGCACCCCCTTCTTGGAAAAAATTAGCATTGCGGAGATCGTTATCTCTTTTTTCGTTCCATACGGCATTAAACACCCAACACTCCCACATGATATTCCCACGGGTGACTTGGGTGCATTGAAGTTCTGCATCATGTTTTTGCAAATGCATTGTAATATTTCCAAGATTTCTTTTGAGCTACAAGAGGGATCATCAAGGATCTTCATGTGGATAGATGATCAATTGCATCATATTTCTATTAGTCGCTCCAACAACCGTGATGAATCCTGAAGATCGAGTGACATATATGTTGGGATGGCGGCACGTCGGTTGGGTTTAAGAGTGGGTTTGTCAATTGTGAGTTATGGAAATGTGTTAGGATAATGGGTTTGAAGTAAGGCCATGGCCCTTGATGGATGAAGGAGTATTCGACATATTACTTAGAGTCTCTAGTTACAAGCAGTGGATGAGCATCCTGAGAACGCGTAGATCATGTATTATGATTTTGAGTATTAATGGAGGGTTGTGGGGTTCTTGTTTCTAATGTCAAGATAATGGATGACTGTGACTGGTGTTCATCTCTATCTTCATGGATCTTTAGCATCACTTCACAGTAGGATCAATTCATAATGATAAACTGTGTCAGAAGTACCCATCAATGCAAGATAATGGAAGTCCTCTTCACGATATTAATGGCAATTTTGGTGATGAATGATTTCTAGTTGATTGAGGACACTTGTTTGTGGGCCGAGTTGGTCATGCTAGACATTGAATCCCTTGTTAAGGAAGGAGAGTTGTTAGGGGATCATTTATTCCAAACTCAGTGGTCACTCATTAAACAACCTTGCATTTTCATGTTGTGATGAAGTTTTGTGGGACTATACCTGATGGCCACCATTATTCAAATCTCATGAGGTTCTTATTATTGTGGGTATGAGATGAGTTGATTTTTTTGGGTGGAAAATGGATTTTAAGGAGGTCACTTTTGAGTTTCATAGATAAGGGATCTTGCATATATAATTGAACGAAGCAGAGGAGAATTTATTTATTTTTCCCAATCAGATTGAGGCAATGTTGAGGGTGGAGCCGGATGTGTGAAAGTTGTAGAGTATAAAGATTATGTTTTGGGGCCTTGTGCTCAATGCATCCCTACAAGCTCTCTCATGTTATGACTCATGTACACATCCCATGATTAACATCGGTGTTGTGGGTGCCATAGATGCAGGTGACATTGTGCATTTAAATTTGAATCAATTTTATCATTTCTTGACGAAGACAATAGGATGGTGTTTGTGAATGTAATGTTGGATGATTAAATGGCATTGTTCAATCATAATGAAAAGAAGGAATGATTGGTTTTATATAATTTTTGGTGCTGCAGATATTTGGTTGAAGGTACATAGGCTGCGGGGGCTGCTGGTCTCTTTGTTGCTATCATAGTGGCCCTCCCATGACATCTTCCCGCATATAAGCCCCTGCACGTTCTTTCCGCATAGACATTAAAGTTGATTACCTGTAGCATGGTGTGAGGCTAAGTTGGTTAAAATCCATCAGAATCTTGTAAGTGTTAAGGCATTTCCAGAACGAGACCATCCTTCTATCACGACGAGTGGATAGGACATAAATGAATGCCTCGATGATCGAATCATGAAATCAATGGAATGTTTGTGTTGTGGTTAAGAGAATATTGAAACAATGAGATCTTTTGAGTTGTCTTTCAACATATGAGGGGGAGAGATTATTCATTTCATGGAGATCTAAATCTATCAATGCGGTTCCCCGGCTTGCGGGGATGTTGCCCCCATTACCGTTCTTACAACCTTTCAACAATTGCCTTCCACACTTCTCCACCCACACGCCGCCTTTGTGAACATTCGTAACGCGAGAGCCGCTACTACTAATGTTGTGTAAATGGTGCCCACCTCATGGGATTCTGCATCTTGACATCCACATTTCTCATTTTTCATCAACACCACAAAGAGGCCTCTTTCCTGCAATGCGCATATGACTATATCATTAGTAAAAATAGGAAACAAGGACATTTGAATTAATTCGGGAGGCCTATTATAACAAATCCAAGTGTCCATGGGAGGTTTTTTCATTCAAAAATTATACATCTCGAGAATTTGTTCACACTCTAAAAAATTTCACACATAAAGGTTAATTGGGAAAGGTTTTTGCCTTGGATAATTATGTTTTGCCTTCTTACTCATGATGCGGTTTTGGAGTAAAATGGGGGGCTTATTTCTTAAGGATCAATTGTGACTTTAATGATATTTTAAAGTATTGTATGATTAATGGGTTTGAATTTTAAAGGGGCTCATCTTCCAGACTTCAAGGATTTAATGAATTAAAGTTGCATCTATGAGGAATTTAAATGATTTATTTGACATTTTCACTCATAATTAGTACAATTTCATTATCAATTAACATTTTGTGGGTCTTATGCAGGATGAATTGTAGAGTGGGGATGATCAAATCATGTTGTGACCGCTAATTTATTTGATTAAAGGTAATCCCATGATTTAATGTTGCAACTCTAATTATTTATTGAAAATGTTGCTTGTAGGTATAGTGTACAAGGAGGGTTTAAGAGGGACCTGTATAGGGAACAGTGCTTTAAGAGGGAGATTTTGATTCAAATTGCTAGGGTGTAGGCCCGAGAGGTCCATGCCAAAGGGGTCAAAAGATGACTTTGAAGAGGAATAAAGGGGAGTCTATCTTATCCCTTACCAATGAATAGCTATCCATCGGGGCTGAGGAGGATGCTTTCTACTTCTTATGGATGTAAATTTACAAGAAGGTTTACCTAACTAAATGAAGAGATGTTGCAAATGTGTTAGAAAAAGGCAGACTTTACTAGTTTCCAGCTACAACATAAAGTAATTAGAAAACAAAAATAGCTACAAGACAAAATAGACTAGAGGACAAAATAGAGAAAAGACAAAAGGTCTATTTTATATTGTAATATATTAGGGTTAGATGAACCTAAGTTGTATTGAATCTGAATCTTGGGCATTCATTTCACTTTTGGAAAACTATAAATAGGGGCTTGCTCCTCATTTGTAAGTGGTGGTGAATTGTTGTAAAGAGGTATTTTGCAGCAATAGAAGGAAGAATTGCATTGTTTTTGGGTGTTTTATTTGAATTTTCTCATTGTGCATGCATGATTCAACCTCCATGTTATTTTAGTTTGTTATTTTCTTGAATGGATTTAATGGTGGTTGTTGTTACAGTGTTGGATGCACTTCCAGCTCATGCTTTTTGTGGTTTATGGATGATGAATCACTTTGCAAAGATAGTCTGATCTATTTCATATTCTACACTTAAGTTCAATTGTATGTTCATGAGGTGAATGCACAATCTGAAAATCTACAAAAACCCCTTGAAGATTGAACTGGTTTTTGTAGTGTAGGTTTCTCTTAGTCAAGCAAAACTCATTTTTATGGGATTATGTCTATTGTAGCATCCTCCATTGTTACTGTTCATTCATAGTTGATTCAAGTGTGATGAAGGATTTTTTCTTGGTTACTCAACTAGGAGCAAGGCTTATAGATGCTACAATAAGAGATTAAGGAGGATGATTAAAAGCACCAATAATAAAGTTGATAAAGACTTGTGTCAAATATCACAAGAACCCGAGGTTTGTAGATTTGGTATACCTCCCTAGATTGAAGAAGAAGAAGTAGAGGAGAAAGAACAGAAGGAACCAAAACTAGTAAAGGTCCTTAAGACTCCAAAAAAATACATGTTTAGAAGAGTCATTCTACAGATTGGATTATTGGAGACAAGGATAAAGTTGTGTTGACCAAGAGAAAATCTGCAAGAGAAAGTGAGCAAGTAAACCTATGTTTACTATCAAAGGTTGAGCCCAAAAACTTTGTTGATGCTAGCAAAGATAATGGTTGGATAAAAAAAATAAAAGAAGAGTTGGACTAGATAGAGAAGAGTCAAACACTCTTTCTTTTTCTATTTCTTTTAAATCTTTGTTGGTTTAGGATTCCAAGCACCATAACAATGTTAAATTTGGTGATTGAAGTGAGTTTTAGCTTGTTGTTCTAAGTGTGCAACCACTGTTCATTCATTTCTAGAACTTTGAAACTCCATTTATAGACCTAAAACTTCCATGCTTTGTGAACCATAGATGCACTTTGTGATTACCAACAAATCACATCAACCAATTGAACTATTCCAAGCACTGTCATGACCTAACACCCAAGAGACCTTGGGGTGATTTTCTAAAACTTAGTTGCATAAAATTACCTTTCAAGAGAGGCATCACACTTGTGTGTTGTCTGTGTTGAGAAAGTGTAAAAACACCCATCAAAAAAACTAGCACTAGAAAGAGGGAAAGACGGAGCTCAAAGCTACAAGGCTAGAAGTTGAGCATTCAAGTGAGATATTAGATACTATAGATCTCATTATATGCAGAAAATTTGAAGACAAACAAGATCTAAGTTGAGATGGAGTAGAAACTTCAAGTCAACATCACTCAACTTCAAGAAGATCTAAGTAGGAGATTGAACCTACCATTGCATCACTTTGCATTGTTAAAGAAATGAAAAATTCATGACACTTGCAAACATAATGAAATGGAATGTTTGACCTTCTTTGGAAGAATTGAGATGGCACTGTAGGGAGAAATCTTCTTTTGGGATGTGCACCAACCATTGGCTCCTATTGATCTAGAAGAGGAACTTTTTGATGTTGTAGTCAAGGAATTTGAAGAGTTGATCCAAGAACAGCTGCGCAATGAGGACGGGCTAAGACTTGAAGAATTCCTGATGTCTGGGTGGTGTAGGGTGCATAATGCACCTCATTCAGAGTTCACTTTCCCTTCATGTGCATACATCATTGATCAAGATAGGAGTTGTTTGAACAAGATAGAGCAGCCAACCAACTACGAGGAGGAGTCAAAGACTAAGGTAGAAGGACAACTAGCAGTCGAAAGGGAACATGCAAAGGATGTTGAACCAAATATTTCTATAATAGTACATGTTGGAATAGCCAACACAGATACTAAAAATTAGAAGGAAGGAGCTGAAATCCTTGGGACAGTGATGAGCCTTGATGAAAGTTCAAGCGAAATGGGATTAGAAGACCTTTTCTCCATGGACGAGTGTGATTAGGCAATTGAAAATGAAGATCTATGGGAGTGGGAACAACCACAGGCTGAGGCATTCCACCATCAAAACTCCTCCCCAAGTGTTGATGAAGATATGATATTGGAGAGGTATAATGAACTCATTTTAAGGTTCATGAGGGACTGGTCAGAGTTACAATACCAGATAGATTTGGAGGTGTTGATGCTACCAAATTGGTCTAGGCTACATGATTCAGTCCATTGGAAGTTCACATTTAAATTGTGTCAAGAGATCATTAGGAAAGTTAAGGAACGGGTGGAGCAACCACTTGCAAAGCTTCTTACTGTTGCTTCAAGAAGTGAACTAGAGGTCGAAGAACATGAGTTAAGAGATAGTATAACTAAGAGAAACTCACAAGGGGTATTTTTTATAGCAGTTGAAGAGGATCAATGCATTCTCAATAATGATGAAGCAGATCACATGATTGAGCCATTGTTTGGCCACCAAGATTCCTTTCCCTTTGTGGATAATATATACATGATTGGTGATCAACTCCATGAGGAATTCTCAGAGGGAAATCACATACCAGATTTTGATCCCCTTGAAGTGGTACAATTATTTTATGACTACTTTTTCATTGGGAGTTATATTGCTGAGGTATAACAATGCAAAGCAAGGGTATGTTTCATAGGATGGTAGTGATGTAGACATATCACCTCAACCTCTAGATAGTGAAGCATTTGAGCTCCCAAGTTGGGAAGAGGATACCCTTTCCATCTACAACATCAATGAACATGAACAAACAATTGGATATCCTGATGAGTAGAAATTTGGGGATGATGGTTATTTAGCTGACAAACCACCCCAGTTGTCCACACATGAACTGCAAAGAAAAGAGGATCAAAGTAAGGATGTCTCAATGGCTACCCATGAAGGTGATATACCTCGCTAACCATAGGCTACAATGAGGAGTTTTTCCTCCTGATCTGATTTTGATGTTCTTCCCCACTCCTATTTTAGTAGAGTAGATTTTTCCATGTCATGTTTTTATGACATGAACCATAAACAAATTGAGATCAACACAAAGGAAATTAGAGAGGACAACATGTTTCCATTTGAGAATGACAACTCAGTGGACACAAGGACCATAAATGATCAGTATGATAGTGTGTATCTCCTTGAAGAACAATTGATAGAGGTTGTGAACCCCACTGGGAGCTTGGAAGATAGGTTGGATGAATCATTTTCCTAGCCTTATGCAACCCCGGAATCAGGTAGAAGGTTCCTTGAATTTGAAATTTTTGATTCTTTACAATGTCTACTACCTAATCAATTTGACTATGATTTTCTGAACTACAATGTGAGGGGAATGTTGCATCATCAATGGCGTCCTCCGGAGGTAGACGTTGCATGGTCAGATGACACCACATATGCTCTGAGCCATCCATCTTATGACAAAATCTAGGTTTTATCTTTCCCTACTCTTATGAATGCTCACACTTATCATTTTGATTATGGGAACGAGGGAAGACGAACTTGTGTGTGGATTGACCATGGGCTTCATGAGTTACCTCAACTGTTGGTTTTTCCTAAAGGTATTATTGAATTTTAAATTTACAATATGAATTTCTAACTTTCTGAACATAAGGATGAATTTGCATGGCTTAGGACCGTAATGATCACCCTATTGCTTGTGCACGCATTGCAGAACCACATTGGGTTGGGTGTCAGTTCACCTTGCCTGAACGTGGTTCATTTTGAATCTCTTTGTACATAGTTTGATCTGATGTGTATAGGTTTCTTTGTACATAACTTTCTTTCTTGATTTCAATAGATTAGATGGTTTGCCATAGATTAGATTGTTTTAGATTTGTTTCCTTGTTTGCTTTTTCTTTCCCCGCTTTGGTTTGTTGTAGATTAGTTTTCTTTAGGTTATCTTTCTTTCAATTTGCTTCCACGTTACTTTCGCTTTTCCTCTTTGCGGGGTCTCATTGCTTTTTGTTGGGTATGTTACGAGCACAACAATCAATTTTATTACCTAGGGTTGTTCTAATTATTTCTTTGAGAAAATTTAATCAAGTTTTCAGAGTGGATAGTGAATATCTTCTATTAGTGTCAAATGACCTAGATGTTTGGCTTAAATGGGGATAAGTTATATGTTGGATCTACTTCTGATGTATTTTGAAATCTTATATCACTTACACATCTTAAGAATATGGAGGTCACTGTAGCGTCCTTTGTGAAACTAGGTTAAGTGAAAAATCTAAAATTCTACTTCAGCGTGACTATGATTCTCAACCCTGAGTGCAAGCTTTATTGCTCACAGGTTGAAATGAAAAAATGAAAAGGAATACAAAGTCAAAAGAAAAAATGAAAGAAAAGAAAGAAACGCAATGAAAATCAAGAATAAATTCAACTTTCAGGAAGATTCGAATAACTCTACCAGGGCTATGGACGCCCACTCGATAGTAGAGCAATATTCACAAGAATCAAAGCAACAAACTCGTTGGGGCTATGGATGCTTGACTGGCAGTGAGGTAATGTCTTAGATGCTTTTGGAGTTAGAATCACTTACATAGCTTAACTTGATGGAGTCTGGGTTCCTATAGTGACTTTAGGATGGGAATGAATGCATTTGCACACACTTGGATTTTCAACATACAAAAGGTTGGATTGACTAGTGGCTTTGATCCTTTCATTGAATGTTTGGTTTTTTTGTCCTAGCATGAAGATCGAAACCAAAGATTCTAGGTTCATGATTCCAATTTTTCATCGAAATGCTCTGGAGCATTTCCCTAGCTAAGTCACCATTTGTTGTGCATGTTTTGCACACACACCTTGCCAAAGGTAGGGACCCCCTTTTCTTCGCTTCTTCCCTTGGTCTTGTTGGTTAGCATTTTTCTTATTTGTTGGACTCCTCTTCAAAGCTTTGGGTGGTTACATACCTTAAAGTTGCAAAATCTGATCATACCCAAGCCATTGGTCAAGTTTCATGAAGTTTCAAACTTTTACGGAGAGTTATTTGTGGGTTTCCACTTTGTGGAAGCTCGCCCTTGCATGGTCATTCACCAACGACAAAACCTTAGCATCCTCCCACCTTGCGATCTCTGCCCTCGCCCTCATCATGAATGAACTAGACCCAACACGCTGTGGAATTGAATAAGTCCTAGTTGTCCTATAGGATGCCTCATGCGGCCCGCGCTGCCACCCCTTCATCGTCACTCAATGGTAGAGCATTCACATTGTGAATTTTGCACTTATCACATGTGATCCCAACCTTGGAGTATAGGGTGGAAAAGTTGATAATTCAAAACAATTAGGCGGGTCCACCCTTGCGGGTGTCCGCCATGGGAGGGTCGTCACCTGGCGATCGTTGTTTAAGTGGCAGGGCCCTTGTGTCATTCTCCTCTATGGATTTTGCATGAGTTTTTTCCTCAAAATAGAGTTCCAAGTTCACCAACAAAACTATGGGTTAGATAGCCTTTGTGGGTCTACCCTTGTGGATGTCTATCGGTGGGAATCCTTTGCTCCTCAGTTGTTTCTCAATGGAAAAACCTCGCTACTTCCTGCCTCGTTTTCTTGCACGTGCATTTTTACAACCATTGTTAATACCTATTCATGGGAATTGCGAGAAAAAAGCTTAAGAGAAGTCGTCACCACGATGAGCATTGAAATTAAATAAAAGGTGATTTAATTCACTGAAAAGTGTATACCAACCTTGAGAGAGCAGGCTCATTTGCAGCCTCGCAACTTAATCATCACTAATAATATATTTTATATCATCCAATGTGAAGATCCTACCAAGAAGATGACTGAGGACATAAGAAGGGATATCAAACAAAAAAAATAACTACGACAAATTACACTGCGGGTGTCATCCTCCTTTCTATCGGTGAAACCTTTTGTGCGGACCTATGCCCTTTCTATGCCATTCTTTATGGCTTCTCCTTAACCGACGCCCATGCTTCCCCTCCTCGCACGATAAACCCACCATGTATCTCCGCATAAGGCATCAACACCCATGTAATTTGTTGTCGAGACTAGCTCTAGATTGCAGATGATAGTGGAGTTAATGAAGCAAATGCAGGCATTTAGGTATACGCTCAATGAAAAGTTCTGGAGAATTCATATATCGATGAGATCTTTCTACAATGAATGCATACATAGTCCACTTTCCTCATAAGTTAGGCAGGAACTGGAAGTCGAGCTCTTGTTTGAATGGTTGGGTGAGAATTTTACAATTGTGGAGCTTCATTTGGCCACAACCATGAAGACGGGCACAGTAATGAGTAATATTTGGCATAGTGATATTGTGTAGAGTGAGGATTCAACAAAATATTAGTGTACATTATCAAGACCAGCGGCAACAAATAGGATGAATCCTAGTAAAAAAAGAATGAAGATCACCAATGGGGTAGCAACAAGTTCGTAGGGCAACATCATTTAAAACATTTATCGGTACATGAAGGATTCGTGCATGGAATTTAATATAGTTAAGATTGTTTCTTTCATGCTTGAAGTCATCTTACACACAGACAGACTTACAAAATTTGGTTGCAAGTTGTCATGGTACGGGTGCCATCACCCTTGATGTTGTTCTCTTAACGACATTATCATTGTGGCCTCCTGCATTCATTATCATGTGCCCCCTTCTTGGCAAAACTTAGCATTGCGGAGACTGTTATCTCTTTTTTTGTTCCATACAACATAACCACCCGGTATTCCCACATGATATTGCCACAGGTGACTTGGGCACATCGAACTTTTGCATCATGTTTTCGTGGATGCATTGTAATATTTCCAAGGTTCCTTTTGAGTTGCAAGAGGGCTCGTAAGGAGTGATGGTCATCAAGTATCTTCACATGGATAGATGATCAATCACATCGGAGTTCTATTAGTTGTACCAGCAGTCATGATGAATCCTGAAGATCGAGTGACATATATGTTGGGATGGCAACACATCAGTTGGGTTCAAGAGTGGGTTCATCGATTGTGAGTTATGGCAATGTGTTAGGATCACGAGTTTGAAGTAAGGCCATTTCCCTTGATGGATGAAGGCATATTCATGTCTCTAGTCACAAGTAGTGGGTAGGAATCCTAAGAATGTGCAGATCATGTATTATGATTTTGAGTATTAATGGAGGGTTGTGGGGTTCCTGTTTGTAATTTCAAGCTAATGGATGACTATGAATAGCATTCATCTCTCTCTTCATAGAGATTTAGTATCACTTCATGGTGGGATCGATTCATAATGATAAACTATGCCAAAAGTACCCATCAACGCAGGATAATGGATGTCCTCTTCACAACATTAATGACGATTCTGGCGATGAATGATTTCTAGTTGACTGAGGACACTCATTCATGGGTTGAGTTGGTCATGCTGATGTTGACTCCCTCGTTAAGGAAGGAGCACTGTTAGGGGATCATTTATTCCAAACTCAATGGTCGCTCGTCAAACAACCTTGCATTTTGGTCTTGTAATGAAGTTTTGTGGGACTATACCTGATGGCCACCATCGTTCAAATCTCACGAGGTTCTTATTATTGTAGGTCTAAGATGAGTTGAATTCACTGGGTGGAAAATGGACTTTAAGGAGGCTACTCTTGAGTTTCATATATAAGGGATCTCACATAAATAATTGAATGAAGCAGAGGAGCTTCTTTTTTTCCCAATTGGATCAAGGCAATGTCGAGGGTGGAGCCAGATGTGTGAAAGTTACAAAGTATAAAGATTATGTTTTGGGGCCCTGTGCTCAATGCATCCCTACAAGCTTTCTTCTATTGTGGCTCATGTACGCCTCCCATGAGTAACTTCGGTGTTGTGGATGGCATAAATGTGGGTGGCATTGCGCTTTTAAATTTGAATCAATCTTATCATTTCTTGGCGAAGAAAACAAGATGGTGTTTCTGAACGTAATGTTGGATGATTAAATGGCATTATTTGATCATAGTGAAAAGAAGGGATGATTGGTTTTATATAATTTTTGGCACTGCAAATATTTGGTTGTGGATACGTAGGCTACGAGGGTTGTTGGTCTCTTTACCACTATCACAATCGCCCTCCCATAACATCTTCCCGCACATAATCCCCTGCACGTTCTCTCTGTATAGACGTTAAAGTTGATTACTCGTAGCATCGTGTGAGGCTAAGTTGGTTAGAAACCATCAAAATATTGTAAGTGTTAAGGCATTTCTAGAATGAGGCCATCCCTCTATCATGATGAGTGGATAGGACATAAATTAATGCCCCGGTGATTGAACCACGAAATCAATGGAATGTTTGTGTTTTGGTTAAGAGAATATTGAAATAATGAGATATTTTGTGTTGTCTTCCAACATATGAGGGGGAGGAGCGATTATTCATTTCATGGAGATCTAAATCTACCAATGTGGCTCCCTGACTTGTGAGGACGTTGCCCCCATTACTATTTTTATGACCTTTCAATGATTTCCTTTCGCACTTCTCTGCCCGCACGTCGCCACTACGAACATTCATAAGGCGGGAGCTGCTACTACAAGTGCTATGTAAATGATGCCCACCTCACGAGCTTCTGCATCTTGACGTCCACATTTCTCATTTTCCATCGGTGACACAAAGAGGCCTCTTTCCTGCAATGTGTATATGACTATTTCATGAGTAAAAATGGGGACCAAGGATATTTGAATTAATTCAGGAGGCCTATTATAATAAATCCAAGTGTCCATGGGAGGTTTGTTCATTCAAACATTATACGTCCCGAGCATTTGTTCACACTCTAAAATTTTTCGCATGAAAAGGTTAATTGGGAAAGTTTTTTGCCTTGGATAATGATGTTTTTTCCTTTTTTCTCATGACGCGGTTTTGCAGTAAAAGGGGGGGCTTATTTCTTAAGGCTCAATTGTGACTTTAACGATATTTTAAAGTATTGTATGATTAATAGGTTTGAATTTTAAAGGGGATCATCTTCCAAACTTCAAGGATTTAATGAATTAAAGTTGCATCTATGAGGAATTTAAATGATTTATATGACATTTTCACTCATAATTGGCACAATTTCATTATCAATTAACATTTTGTGGGTCTTATGCAGGGTGACTTGTAGAGTGGGGATGGTCAAATCATGTTGCGACCACTAACTTATTTGATTAAAATTAATCCCATTATTTAATGTTGCAACTCTAATTATTTATTGAAAATGTTGCTTGCGGGTATTGTGTACAAGGAGGGTTTAAGAGGGAGATTTTGATTCAAATTGATGAGGTGTAGGCCCAAGAGGTCCATGCCAGAGCTGTTGAAAGATGACTTTGAAGAGGAATAAAAGGGAGCTTGTCTTATCCCTTACCAATGAAGAGTTGTCCATCGGGGCCGAGGAGGATGCTTTCTACTTCTTATGGATGTAAATCTACAAGAACGTTTACCTAATTGAATGAAGAGATTCTGCAAATGTATCAACAAAAGGCAGACTTTACTAGTTTCTAGCTATAGCATAAAGTAGCTAGAAGACAAAAATAACTACAAGACAAAATAGACTATAGGATAAAATAGAGAAAAGACAAAAGGTCTATTTTATATTGTAATATATTGGGGGTAGGTGAAACCCTAAATTGTATTGAATTGGGCAATTCATTGTAAATGAATCCTGGCCATTCATTTCACTTTTGGAAAACTATAAATAGGGGCTTGCTCGTCATTTGTAAGTGGTGGTGAATTGTTGTAAAGAGGTATTTTACAACAATAGAAGGAAGCATTGCATTTTTTTTGGGTGTTTTCTTTGAATTTTCTCATTGTGCATGCATGATTCAGCCTCCATGTTATTTTAGTTTGTTAGTTTCTTGAATGGATTTAATGGTGGTTGTTCTTACAGTATTGGATGCACTTCCAGCTCATGCTTTTTGTGGTTTATTGATGATGAATCACTTTGTAAAGCTAGTCTGAGCTATTTTATATGCTACACTTAAGTTCAATTGTATGTTCATGAGGTGAATGCACAGTCTGAAAATCTACAAAGACCCCTTGAAGATTGTACTAGTTTTGTGTAGTGGTAGGTTTCTCTTAGTTAAGAAAAACTCAGTTTTATGGGAGTCTGTCTACTGTAGCATCCTCCATTGTTACTGTTCATTCATAGTTTATATTAAGAATAGCTCTCTTAACCCTTCCCCTTTTTCTATTTATTTTAAATCTTTGTTGGTTTAGGATTCCAAGCACCATAACAATGTTAAATTTGGTGATTGAAGTGAGTTCCAGCTTGTTGTTTTGAATGTGCAACCATTGTTCATTCATTTCTAGAACTTTAAAACTTCATTTGTAGACTTGAAACTTCCATGCTTTGTGAACCATAAATTCCCTTTGTGATTACTAGCAAATCACATCAACCAATTGAACTATTCCAAGCATTGTCATGACCTGACACCCAAGAGACCTTGGGGTGATTTTCTAAAACTTAGTTGCAAAAAATCACCTTTCAAGAGAGGCATCACACTTGTGTGTTGTCTGTGTTGAGAAAGTGAAAAAACACCCATCAACACAACCTAACTTTTGAGATAATATGTTATTGGTGAAGTATTCATCCTTTCAACACTTGTGTACGACTCTTCATGATTATCAAATATTGGTTAGTCAGTATGAAGTTACACCTTCATCAACTCATACTGATCAATTTGAGTTCGTACCTCAAAAAATTACTAGTCATTCAAAAAGAAAAATAAGAGCTTTGTTAAGATAAACATCCCACAAGTTGCTAGTAACATTGAAACATAGGTGGTTGTTGTAAGCACAACTCCTTATCAATTTAGGTCAAGAGAGACAATTTACCCAATTTCCTAACTCCCTTCATGCGATCATGTTACAGTTACTAAGAAATAAATTAATCTAATTACCTTCAATTAGGCTTATGGATACATCTAAACCTTTACCTACAAACTTTAATGCAAAAGCATTTTGTCAATACCATCATACACCTAGGCACGATAAATAATGATATATGAATCTTAAACATCAAGTGCAAGACCTCATTGATTCTAATCACATCCAATTGGTTGATTTTAATGATAAAGGAAATAAGTCCATAGCTCCACTAAACCATAATTCACAAATCTGTACAAATCCAATGCTAAATCATACATCCAAGTGCAAGGTAGTGATTACACACATGATGATGATGATCTATGTAATGGTGTTAATGCAATACAAATTCAATCTCGTAAGGAGCGAACTACTTTGTTACCTGAGATTGATTTTACACATATTGATGCATCCATACATGCACCTGATGATCCTCTATATATCACCAGTCGTATTAATGACAAATCTACTCATTGATCCTATGTTCCTAGAGAATGAGATCATGAAAGAATTCTTATTTGTGCATGAGATTTATAAAGACACTTATGAACAATCAAAAGCATGGATCAACTCGTGATGGTTTCATTTTCCCTATGATAGGTTCGATAACTCTCCCACTCAAAGTTGGACCAAAAAAATTGAATGTTTTGTTCACCATCATATTGATGTTGGACCAATTTCATTATGAAGCTAAGTTATCCATGGTTATGCTCCATGAATGCAGTCCTATTGGTAATCCACAAATGCATAAATTTTCCATTTGAAAATGAAATATATTCAAGTGTCAACTATTTATGGATTGAAACTGTGTCAATTTTTTATATAAACATTTCAGATCATACTCCATGATCCATCATTAGGATGATAAGCAAGCAAAAATGAGAGAGAGTGATCATGGATCATCTTGATGATGGACCATGGAGTATGATATAAAATGTTGCTATAAAAAATTGGCATGGTTTCAATCCAAAAATAGTTGACAATTGATTATCATGGACTGTGGAAACTTTATGCTTTTATGAAATATATACAATTTATCATAATGGATTCAAACCTGTGGCATCTTGTGAAAATTCTTTGAATTGGATTATTTTTGTCCTCAACCTATGGAACCTATTAAACCTCATGAGGATTTCTTTTTCAAATCATATCAAAGGTTTAAAGCTAAGTGCATAGCTGAGTTATCCCTTAGTAATATCCCACTCAAGGATGATCGATCTATGATGACTTCTATGGTTGTTCCTCCCATCCCACAAGTCATGGATAAACCCATGTCTGAACTGGATATTCTCCAAAGTACACCATACACATATGTTGCAGTTCCTCCTCTGATATTATATAAAATACCAAGAGATAACTATGTGATCACCTTTGTGCTGCCAAAAGAAAAAAAAGTTTATAGACCTAAAGATATGGTGGTCTCCCAACCCCCAATGGTCCCTTCAGTTCCTCCTCCACAGGAATAAAAGAGACTGATGGTAGAGAAACCCTCTCTTACCCCTTTACAAATTGAAACTTGTGCAAGAAGAAACAAAATTACTAAGGAGGGTAAGCATAGGCATTGTGCCATTGCTCACCAATTGGCTAAAAATAATAAAACATTACCTAATGATCAACCACCTATCCAAATAAACCATGATGAATTACCACCTTCACCAAACCACACCATTGAACCTTACTGTAGACATTCAAATTATCCTGATTGATATTGTGCACTTGATTCTGATTCACTAACGCCAATTCTTCCTTAATCACTCCTTTACTAACCAATTAATTGAATAATCCTTATTTAATTAATTTATCAAGTTCCTATTTTAATTAAATAAATCTAATGTTCTTTTAATTAAATAAATCATTTTATTTAATTGAATCCTAATTGATTAAATAAATCATTTTATTTAATTAAATCCTAAGGTCATCTCTTTTAATTAAATAAATTAACTTTATTTGATTAAATCTAATGTTCTTCTAGGGTTGGGGCCCTAGCTCGGTTGGCTAAATATTTCCTGTTGCGGGAGGTTGGTCACGAG
>VDFB02004817.1:0-36084 GCA_007258455.2 Sequoia sempervirens | reverse complement strand
AGACATTGTAACAAACTCAACACTCTTTATCTAAGAACAACCTGACTAAATCATTATATTTGTATACTGCTCTTTTGGCATCAAGTTCAACCAAATAAATTAATCTACGAAATCCAGAGAGAGATGAATCCCGCCTAAAATGTTCCTGAATACAATGTTCTATTGCTACATAAAGATTTCGAGTGAATTACTTATTGAAACAGGGGAGATAATTACCCGGAAAGAGCAGGATACTTCCCGAGCTCCAGTATTTAAAAGAAAATATAGAGCTTTCTGTCACTTATTGTTTTCCTGTATAGGGGTTTCTATTCTCTGCACACAGCACAAGTCATCAGTAAACAGGGTCAAAGATAACAAAATTACAATTTTCATGCTAAGCTTAATTTAATTTCAATATTTTCATTAATTCAACTTAAACCTTTCCATCTGCTCTCCACCCAGCCACCCTCGAGCACCTTAGCTCACATAGAGTTGATATGCATGTGCAGGCTCACACAGAGCAAGGTATATAGCTCACATAGAGCAGGATGTAACTTAAACTGAGGCAAGCTCACACAAAGCAAGAATTTTCGTTCCACTATACATATTTTAGTTTCCAATAACTATCTAAGATCTTCGAAATCAAACTCAGAAGATATTAGCAGGAACCAATTTTTCCTTACCTCTGAAATTTTCTTGAATTCGAATCACTTCCCTCCAATTCCATTTTCTCCACTCCTCGCTCTTTTTTCTTGCTTCTACATAGCCACCTTTTCTTACCTATTTCTTGAAAAGAAAAATAATAACAATAACCAAAGCCAAAAATAAATAGATACCATCATGTTCCCAAATAATAACCTCCCCAAAAGAAACAATTTCGTAAATAAATTCCTTTTATTTCTCTAGCAATAAAGATATTATACAACAAATTAAATTCTTATTAAAATATTTCTTTCACATTGTCAAAAATTTATATTTATTAACAAGCCAAGTTCCAAATGAGCAAAAACTTAATATTAATTGTCTCTAACAAGCCAAAATTGCTATGACCGCCACATTACTTCCCCCCTAAGCATTTAGATTCCTCCTGGAAGCTAACCAAAGAGATAAGGGAATAAGGATTTCATTTTGATAGCATCTTGCCACATAGCAGATGATACATCATAAGGGTCCCATTGGACCTTGACCTGATGTAGCTGCCATCCCTGCAGATTCAGTGTTCTTTGCTCCAAGATGTGAAATGGCTCCATTGTTAACTGCCCATCTTGCGCCACCTGTAAAACATCCCACCTCAATACATGAGAAGAATCTAGTATATATTTCTTAAGCAAAGATACATGAAAAACATTAAATGTATGTGTGACAAGATGGGTGGTAGTGCTAAGCAATATGCAATTGGGCCCATCCTTTCTAGAATTTCAAAATGACCAACATATCTAGGTGCCAACTTAGAGCCTTTCCCATAGTGGATAGAGCTCTTAAAAGGTTTCACTCGTAGAAAATTTTTCCCCCCAACTTGAAATTCATGATCCATTCTCCTATTATTTGTGTACTGCTTTTGCCAATCCTGGGCTATTTGTAACTGCTTGCGAATACGAACAACCTATTGTTCCAAATCCTTAACAAGTTCAGGTCTGATAGCAACTTGATCCTCTAGTCTATCCCAACTTTATGAAGTTCTACAGGGTCTACCATAAAGAGCCTCATAAGGTGCCATATCAAGAAAACTATTATGACTATTGTTATAAGAAAACTCTACTAAATGCAAATAATCTTCCTAGTGGGATTGTTGATCCATTACATACATTTGGAGCATAGATACTCCAAAACCTGATTTAATCTTTCAGTTTTTCCATCGATTTCTGGATGATAAGCAGTGCTAAAGTTGAGCTGATTTCCCAAGGCTTGCTGAAGTGCAGTCCAAAAGGTTGAAGTGAAAAAAAGATCCCTATCAAAGATGATTTTCTTAGGCACACCATGAAGTTGAACTATGTCACGAAGAAACACTCTGGCAACTGAAGCAACATTATAGGAATAACTCATCAAAGAGAAATCTACTACTTTCGTTAATTTATCTATAGTCACCATAATGGCATCATGTTGACGAGCTGTGAGTGGTAAACCCACAATGAAGTCCATCAAAATCACATCCCATTTCCACTCAAGAATCGCATGTGGGTACAATAAACTAGTTGGGTGTTGATGCTCTACTTTTACTCTTTGACACTCTAAACATTGAGCAACAAATTCTATGATATCCTTCTACATACCTGCCAAAAAGTATAGTTTTTGAAGATCTGCGTGCATTTTATTGCCGCTAGGATGAGTAGCGTAAGGTTCCTGATGAGCCTTACTCATAATCAAACCTCTAAGATCCTGAAGGAACATACATACGTCCATGATGTTAGAGTAACCCATCAACATCCACCGAATATCCCTCAAACTTACCTTTTAGAGGACTCTAGAATTGAATAATCTCATGGTACAAAGCATCCTGATGTAATAGTCTTAAAATATGCTCTTTGAGATCTGTCTTAATAGTTAGGGCTAACAATTCATGACGTCATCTACTGAGAGCATCCGCTACAACATTCTCTTTCCATTTTATATACTAGATCTCAAAGTCGTATTCACACAAAAATTCCATCCACCTACATTGTCTAACATTCAAATTAGGCTGAGAAAAGATATATTGCAGACTCTGATGGTTTGAATGCAATTCAAATCTATGGCCAAGCAGAAAATGTCACCATTTGGTCAAAGCGTGAACCATTGCCACCAACTCCAAATTGTGTTGGGTAATTAAGTTCATGATTCCTCAATTTGCGGGACTCAAAAGCTATTGCTTGTCCCTCTTGCATGAGCACCACTCTAATTCCTTCGATAGATGCGTTTGTGCAAACTACAAAGTCACCAGCAGGGTCTGGAATAGCTAAGATGGGTGTGCTAGTGAGATTTCCTTTCAAAATTTGGAATGATCTTTCACACTGCTCGGACCAAACAAATTTCTTGCCATGACGTTGGAGAGATGTGATTGGGTGAGAAATCTTGGAAAACTCCTCTACAAACCACCTATAATAACTGGCTAGACCCATGAAGCTTCTAACCTCAGCTACGTTGGTGGGAGCAAGCCATTCCAAAATAGTCTGAATCTTGGAAGGGTCTACAAAGAAGCCATCACTAGAAATAGCATGTCCTAGATACTGGATCTCTGTTTGGAAAAATTCACACTTAGCAATGTTCGCATACAACTGATTTTCCCACAAACACTATAACACCTTATGTAGATGCTCTTCATGCTGTTCCACAGTGCGCGAGTAGATCAATATATCATCAAGGAAAATGACTACAAACTAGTCCAAGAAAGTTTAGAATACTCCATTCATTAGGCTCATAAAAACTTCCGGTGCATTAGTCAACCCGAAGGGAACAATAGTAAACTTGTAATGACCATATCTTGTGTAGAAAGTTGTTTTATGTATATCAGCTTCAACAATTATCAATTGATGATATCCAGACTTAAGGTCTATCTTAGAGAAAATTTTGCCCCTTGAATATGATCAAACAAGTTGTCTATCCTCGTTAAGGGATAACGATTCTTGATAGTAAGTTTATTAAGCTTCCTATATAGTCTATACAAAGCTGAAGAGTTCCATCCTTCTTCTTAACAAAGATCACATGTGCACCCCATAGAGATACACTAGGATGGACGTGACCTTTCTCTAACAATTCCTCAAGCTGCAATTTTAGTTCTTGTAATTCTTGAGTGGTCATTCTATAGGGAGCTTTAGAAATTGGTTGAGCTCTAGGGACTAAGTCTATGTGAATCAATTTCTCTCTTAGGTGGTATACCAGAAAGTTGACAAGGAAACACATCAATAAATTCATGAAGAATAGCATGATCTTCCAATGTAGTGTCATGTTTTTCTTCCAACCGGTCACTAATGGAAATAGCAAAGAATTGACACCCTTTTCACATACATTGCTTAAGCTACGTTGTTGAAACCATCCTAAGGGATACTGGTTTCTGGATTCTCGAAACAACTACCTCTTTACCCAAATCATCCAAACATTCTATAGACTTATGTCGACACTCTAGCTTTGCTTCATGACCATTCATCCAATCCATCCCTAAAAGTATGTCATATGACCCCAAAGGTATCACCCAAAAATTTATTTTGGTAGATAGTGAACGAAGTTCTATCTGATAGTCTCTAACTAGAGTTAACTAACATTCTAGCTCTAGAAGCTAAATCCACATCCCAATTTACATTTTTCTTAGCATCTACAAGCCCACACTTCTCCACTACAGATGGGGAAATGAATGAATCAATTGCTCCTGAATAAAAAAGAATGGATACAAAAATCTTACCAATTTTCCCAGGAACCTCTATGATGGATGCTTGATGATCAGCTTGCCGGTTTTCTATTGCAGCAAAAACTTGATGAGATTTTCCTATATCACCCACGGTAGGTTCAGACGCTACTGACTGCTAAACTCCTGAAACTGTCTTATTGTGTGGACATTCCCATGCAATGTGTCCCTTACTACCACAATTGTAACAAGTATGATTCAAATTGGACTGGAAAACTGATCTGCCTGTACTAATATGATTTCCTCAAGTATTTTGTTGTGTAAAAGTTACTTCATTGTATTGTGTCTGATATCTCTAGTCTCCTCTCTGATTAGAATTTTTCCATGACCTGCCTGATTCTTTTGATGAGGACCTAGCTTTCTGATTCCACTGTGACTGGGTTGGTCTAGAAGAGTAGGAAGTCAATTTGTTTCCATCCCTATAAGAATGGGATTGGCTGCGGTTATGATGCTAAAATGAACTTCGTGTTTGGTCCTGATGCCTCGGCTGTATTTATTCTGCAATAAGAGCTTTCTCTATTACCTATTTCACAGTGGTGGGCTCAAACAAGTGTACTGGTCCAAATATATTTTGATTCAGTCCTCTAATGAAATAATTCACCATTAGTTTTTCCTCCTGAATGTAATCCACATACTGTGACAACTCAAGAAATTTTTCCTCATATTGTGCTACAATCATTCCTCTTTGTTGAAGATCATGAAACTCATCAATTTTTTGTTAGCGAAAATGTTTTGAAATGTATCTCTCCTTAAAGGCCTCTAAGAAGGTTTCCCAAGTGACATTTTTAGGGGTTAAATGTCTTTTTCTCTCCTCCTGTCACCACCAAGTGTCTGCACTCCCTTTAAGTTGATGACTTGCCAATCTGGCCTTAAGGTTACTTCCATAGGTCTTCAATGCAAAATTATTTTCCAGACTTATTATCCATGCTTCTGCCTCTAATCCATCAGTAGACCTAGAAAATTGTTGTGATTGCAATCGAAGAAAATTTTGTATAGTCTTGTCCATATATACTGCTGCCCCTCCAATTTCTTGGTTGTTATGAGGAGGTGGAGGGTAATGTCCCGATTCTCCTTCCTCACCTTGTCCTGTTTCGTTGTGGTGAGGAATTCTATTCCTTTCTCGAGGCACAAACCGATGTTCTACATTTTGATGTTGGTTCAGCACTGGTAACCTTTCTTGTATCACATTTGCCAGATTTTGTATAGCTTGGAGTATTTGTGGTCCATGATCCATTGGTTGATCAGGTTGATTAATTTAGGCAACTTTACTTTTATTCTAGAGCTCCTAGTGCTGAAACCTCACTCTGAGACCTATGTAATGCCCTCACTAGAATAGACTAGTTAAAATCAACTAAATATCTAAATTTGTAAGATTATTGAAAATAATCTACTTTCATTGGATTGGAAATCTTCATTAACGATGTGCATTCATTAATCAACCGTTCTACTAATCAATAAAGTCTTGTACAATTCTTATTAGAATGAACTATAAACACAACACAATTAATACTAATAGCAAGTGTTTAACCACCTGTTTATGTCTAAATAGAGGGATGAGATATTAAAAAAGAACTTTATGATAATTACACGTGCATTCAGGAATTCAGTTGCTCTAGTTAAGGTAGTAATTGCAGATGTCAGAATAAATACAACAAAAATTTCTTTATGCTTAACTATCCAACACTACTTTGCAAATTGAAGTGATCTACAATCTGAACATTGATATCTTTCATCTCACTTTACATATTAGAAGGAAATTAAGAAATGCCACACAATGGGAAGAAATCATTTATAACTCATACAGACTTATCATTAACACAAATCATCGTCTGACAGGATTCCTTTTAAAGCTATAGTTCATGGTTCTCTTAACGGTTACCACACATAGCCTTTAGTAATTAATGCTGCAAGAAACTATAAATGAATTATTAGTTACCACACATGGCTGTTAGTAGTTATTAGTGACCTCAATCAACAAGAACCATTAATTCATCGACCATCGCTAAGTTGTAACTCAGAATCAATAAGCTGAACAGTACGGTGAAGGCTCGATTCAGGAACTCAGAGGAAGAGATAATGCCAGGCATTGCTGAAATCAAGAAAAGAAGGATATATATACTCATAGGACTGCTTTAACCTTTCTGCTAAGACAATAGATAGATTGAAGCGAAAGCAATAATTGTGAAATTAAACAAAATAGTCTGGCAATAGGCTTGCCCAGCAATAAAGTGCACTATAATGCATATCCAGATAACGATGAAAAAATTCTTCAAGCATCACAGCCGAGTATTATTGACAAAAATGGTAGCTTCAAGTGCCCGACTAGCCATAAATGAAAACGTGGAAGCAAAGACATACACTTTCAGGGTTTGAAATGGATGTGGGTTATGCAAAAAAGGAATTCAAAATGTTTCTATGAGTTTCGAGGCACATGATTTCGTAAAGAGACCAGAAACACGTTAAATTAGAAACGAAAATGTAGAAGCAAATTCTTCTTTAAGGCAAAATAAGTAACTGAATCAATTAAGGGAACTTCATAAAATGTTTATATCACGGAAGACATTGTAACAAAACCCAACACTCTTTATCTAAGAACAACCTGACTAAATCATTATATTTGTATACTGCTCTTTTGGCATCGAGTTCAACCAAAGAAATTAATCCGTGGAATCTAGATAGAGATGAATCCCGCCTAAAATGTTCCTGAATACAATGTTCTATTGCTACATAAAGATTTCGAGTGAATTACTTATTGAAACAAGAGAGATAATTACCCGAAAAGAGCAGGATACTTCCTGAGCTCCAGTATTTAAAAGAAAATATAGAGCTTTCTGTCACTTATTGTTTTCTTGTACGGGGGTTTCTATTCTCTGCACACAACACAGGTTATCAGTAAACAGGGTCAAGGATAACAAAATGACAATTTTGGTGCTAAGTTTAATTTAATTTCAATCTTTTCATTAATTCAACTTAAACCTTTCCATCCGCTCTCCACCCAGCCACCCCCGAACACCTTAGCTCACACAGAGCTTATATGCATGTAGAGGCTCACACAGAGCACAGTTTAAAGCTCACACAGAGCAAGGTATACAACTCACACAGAGAAGGATGTAACTTAAACTGAGGCGAGCTCACACAGAGCAAGACTTTTCGTTCCACCATACATATTTTAGTTTCCAATAACTATCTAAGAGCTTCGAAATTAAACTCAGAAGATATCAGCAGGAACCAATTTTTCCTTACCTCTGAAATTTTCTTGAATTCGAATCCTTTCCCTCCAATTCCGTTTTCTCCACTCCTCGCTCTTTTTTATTGCTTCTGCGTAACCACCTTTTTCAACCTGTTTCTTGAAAACAATATAATAACAATAACCAAAGCCAAAAATAAATAGATACCATCCCATTCCCAAATAACAACCTCCCCAACAGAAACAATTTCGTAAATAACTTCCTTTTATTTCTCTAGCAATAAAGATATTATATAACAAATTAAATCCTTATTAAAATCTTTCTTTCACATTGTCAACAATTCATATTTATTAACAAGCCAAGTTCCAAATGAGCAAAAACTTAATATTAATTCTCTAACAAGCCAAAATTGCTATTACCCCCCACAATTATTTTAAAAAGTTTTACCGTCACACTGTAAGATAATCTTCCTTGTATGCTATGCGATGATATTTTATTTTGATGTCCATTTGAAAACCTTTTCATAGTAAAATCATCCATTTTTTCAAGCAATTTATCATTAGTTTGATCAAAGACGTTTTAAGGAAGTAAGATTTTATTTTCCTTTAAATTCTTGTGAATTGAATTAGGGTAGTATGGAAATTTCATTTATCTCTCTTAGTCAAATTAAAATCAAAGACTGTTCAACATGTTGGGATATGTAATTTCTCCCACACCACCGATGGCATGAAATGTAAAGGTCTAGAAAGTTATATAGTAATTAAGTGATAAGGATAAACATGAAAAAATATTAAATATCTGTTAAGTGATAACAAGTCGGCCTATGTTATAGAATGTTCTTTGTAATCTCTAAGACCTCTATATATTGAGGCACTTGTAATGGCTTATGTATCAGATCAAGTTGTATTAGGTCAAGTGTTGAGATGACCAAGTGGTCATGTGGGGAAAGATGAGAATGCAACATGTAATCAATTGATGGATTAATATTAATAGTGCAACAACACATTTAAACAATGTTTGTGTATTTGTGTGATTGATTTTCTCAGTTTATATGTTTGATGTATTTCTGAATTTATGTGTTTGATCTATATCCATCCACCCTATCACAAGATTTAGGTAGGCATATTATGTCTTAAGAATGCTACTTTGTTTTAAAAAAAAATTGGTAGTTTGCTTTGCATTCTTTTAATAGTTCTCTCAGCACATCCAGGTATCTTTTTAATTCCTCTAACTTTTATCAATCTCCTTACCTTTTTGAACCTCACCACACCTACCGCTTCTGCACAAATGTTTTAGAGAAGAGCATAAGTTGCAGCATTTTAGGATCCAAGAAAACAAAAGAAATGTTGCTGGAAATACTCAGCCTATATTCATATATGATCCATAGGCACCATAGGTTTATCTGGACTCATAATAATAAGGTTTAGGGTGTCCCCAAGATAGCCAACACGGGTATGAAGGTCAACTGTGCACACCTAGTGATCAACTATATACATAATGCAATAAGGGTTATGCACAACCCTCATCTACTAAACCTGCATGACTAGGGGTGCCTAGAACACAAGCAAAGCTTACAATGTTAGGATGAGTTCCATAGTGCTTCATTAATTCTAAGATTTTGAGAGCTTCCTTGCGAAATCTATTTTGTGCATATTCTGCAATCATCACAATTCATGATATGACACCTATTTATACCTACTGTTTACATTTGCTTGAAAGTTTATAAAGCCTTTTTAACAAATCTAATGTGTGCACACCCTGCTATCACTTCATCCCATGTAGAGAGATCTGTTTGAGGCCCTCTATTAGCCAAGCCGTGTGCCCTCTCTCTTCTTGTGGCATCATTGCATTTGCAACACCTTAGGTTAATACATGCGCTTTAAAGTTTATACTGTATCTTGTGATTTCACCTTGATCTTTTACTATATGATTGGAATTTCAGTAATATATATACATATTTTCTGGTTAATCTTAAAAGAAAGTTTTAGAAGAAGTAAAAATGTTATGTAATAAAATATTAGTTAAGAAAATATTTTAATGGGATAAGTATGATTAAAATAGGTATTTCACCTTGTTGTAGACAAATGAATTGTGTATTTACTTTAAGTAAATTGATTCATTTCGTACATATTGATTTGTAGGTCAAAAGATAAAGTTAATTTTAAGTGAAGGAAATAGAAATGTTGTTTAGTAACAGGTTGCTTTTATTGGATAGGTTATTATTAAATTGAGTAAATAATTATGTATATAATTAAAGAATTGATTTATATATAGAGAGGGAATTGAATGATTTGTAGATTAGTTAAAATGAATTTAGATTAAATGTTAAAAGATTTTGAATTAGATAGTTAAAACGAGTAGTTAATTGGCTATGGATAAATGAATAGGGTGAATAATTAAGTAAATGTATCTATTTCACTTGTAGGTAATTTACATTTAGCAGATTGTTAATATTAAATGAAGGAAAATGTTTTTGATTAGTGATAAATAGATTTTGCAGGGACTAGAAACCCCTTACAAACATGTTTTAAGGGGACCTGAAACCCCATACAAACAAATGAAAGCTGCAATAAGAAAGGAATCTAGACAATCAACAACCCAACATCAACAGTCTACCAAAAGAAATACAAGACAAACCAAACTACAAAAAATCAGCTTTGAAGGGATTGAAAACCCTTTACAGCTAGGAACACAAGGGCCTTAACTCCAAAGTATCTTTTAGAGAAATTGTCTGAATCCACTAGGCACCAAACACAACCTGTAGCATCCACCCCATAACGAAACAAATAGCTCCCCAATCCCCACCTCAATAGGGGAGTTAGAGAGCATAGGAAAACACTAAAGCCCAACAACTTCCTTGTAGCAGCACCTAACCACCACCAACCCCACCTCCACCTCAATAGGAGGCAACTACCCTCTATAAGAGAGGAAGGTATGAGATCCCCAACCTCCAAAGCCTTTAATTTTCTTCCCACATAAGCACAAGCAGAAGAGAAAAGAACTCCCCCACCAAAACTACAACAACCACCTTCACCTCAATAGAAGAGGGTTGCACCTCAATGGGAGCAGTCTCCACTTCTAAAGAAGACACAAGCCATAAATCTAGAGAGAGAGCAATAACTTTGAAAAGAAGAGAAAACACACCCTCCAGAGGCATAGCCAAGAACTACACAAAAAAAGTCTTCACCACAAAAGAAGAAGCAGATAGAAGAATGATATCCTGCTCAACAGAAACCACACCAATCATCGGTTCACCAGTCAACAGGGAACCCTCATACAACTTCAATATCAAGGTTAGTAATAAAAAAAAAAACTCAACCCAACCCACACACCCTTAACCCACAAGGAAAAAGGAGACAACAGAGAGCCAAGCATAACAAGCTACAAAACAAAACACTACCCAACCCGAAAGGACAACTCCTCCCATAGCTCAACCAACAACAACCACTTAAGGCCCAAAAATAGAACAACCCCAAGAGGACAACAAAGGAAAGGACCCAGAGCCCACAACAAAAAGGGACCCACAACCATAAAGGGAAGCAACAGACTCCAACAAGGACCTAAAGCTTTCGTAAGCCAGGAGAGCACAAAGAAGCAAGAGGGACACAAGCAACAAGAAGCTAGAGAACATACCAACAAAGAAAGCACCCATGCCACCCTAACACACCGGTTAGAGCTAGAAATAGGCCAGTCGAAAGGCAAACCAACCATTAAGACCCAAAAGAAAAAAAAGACCCACCAGGCCAGAAGAGGAAACTCCCACGAACTAGGAGGAGCCAAAGAAGCTGCAAGAAGATAATAGTCCAGCGCAAGCAGTAACAAGAAGGCCATGTAAAAGGAGACACCAGTGCAACACAAAAAAAGAAAAGGGGGTTAGAAAGGAAAAACATCCATCCATCCCAAACACAAGGAGAACAAAAGGTTCCACAAAAGGAAAGGAACACATAAATCCCTTTAGGGCAACAGGATCCACAAGACAGGAAAGAAGGCAACACTTCTCAAAATAGGGAGAAGCCCTCCATCCTGTAACAACCAATCTCCAGCCCAAAAAACCATGGAGACCACTGCACAAACTAGAAGCATCATCGTTGTCTTTTGCACCGTCATCACCTCGATTGCTAGAATTCAAATCTCTAGTGCTCCCACCCGCAAAATTCCCTCTAGCTCTCGACATCATCATTAAATGAAGGAAAATGTTTGGAAAAATGTTAGTTAATTTAAATGTTTTAGATTAAGCGATAAAAAGAGAACAATATTAGTTTTTCTTTCATTTATTTGGAAAAATAATTCATAAACAAAAGTAAAAAATGAATTTTATTATGTTCCCTTTAATCAAATTTATTAGTTAATTTGGTTATTGTAAATTTCTACTAATTAAGTTTTGATAAAAAATTAATGATTCGAGAGTGTACTTGTTTATGTTTATTTAAAGAATTAATAAGATGTTCAAATATTCTTAAAACTATGATATTTTAGATGTCAGTTCAAACTATAAGATTAGATGATAGTTAAATGAATGTTAAGCCTAGATATATGTTATGTTCAAGTAAATGCTAAGCTTAAAATATTTCGTTGATTATGAAGAGATAGAATTAAGAGATAAGTTGATTATTTATTCAATAGAAACATAAGTTCTTTTTTAGGAAAGAGAGTTTATATATATATATGGTTAGATTATAGGTTTGATTATTTAGCAAGTAAATGGAGGAATGTAAGTAGGAATAGATAGATTTAGTTATTTAATTGATGAATGTAAGCTTTGATTGTCATATAAATTGTTAGGTCTCAAAAAAACAGGTTTGAACCATGAGAGGTTGCCAAGCTCCCACAATATTTTTGGCTAACGTACAAGGCCAAATGAATTTGAACCTTCTTCTCTTCAGGATCTACTAGACTTATGTGGGTATACCTAATGTAAGTGAAGCAGAATTAAACTATTTATTTCCTACTTGGGCAATCTATCCATAATGGCAAGTGGCGCAGGATAGATGAAAGCTTGCCAATTACTCCTTAAATTTGCAATGTGAATATTTTGAATAAGATTTTTATGAAATTCTAGAATGGAATTGGTGTGACCAGTGCCTACTTCTGTTGGGATAATGGAGTCAAGAGGTAAATAATATGTGTGTCCTATTTCTAGATACAATTCAAATTGTTTGGCACTTTTTATGAGTTTATGCCTGGCATAAACATGCAAGGATGGAATTATCAAGTTCTTCTTATTGATCCAAATATCATTTTTCCAAATTACTGTGATTAATTAAAAGGATTTAATCCTGTCTTGTAGGCACCAATTAACTGAACCACACAAGGGTAGCAATTGTGCTTTGATAAATTGAAAATATCTTTGATACATCAATTTAAATAATCAAGAAACGACAACCTTGGAGACAACCAGATAATATTTTCAATAAATTTGGCAGTTCTTTGTTTAATTATTCTCAGAAAAATAAAATATTTAATTAGTTGCCTTTTGGAAAATTAAATATTTTAATCTTTATTTTTTTGTCTTCATGAATAATAATCATTATTTTATAATACCTTTAATAATCATCATTAATCAATACTTTCATTGGAAAACTTCACTTCACCTTTTACCTGTATGTACCTAATTGGTTAATTCCTCAAAAGTATTTTATTTTCCAAAAAATAATTTTATCTGCCATAATCATCTTTCGTAAACATCGTAATTTTCAAAAATATTATTGCACATTTTGGCAGCACTCTTTCCACTCTTTATATTTCATGATTTTATTTCATTGAGAATACCTAATATATTCAACCCTATACTTAAAAGAGTCTTCTGGATATAATCTTCGTTCTAATGTTCACTTGAAGAGATTAATTATCTTGTTTTACCAATAAGCCTTTCTTTGGGTAAAATAATTATCGGCCTTATAACTCCCTCAGTAAAAATGTGAAATTCAAAATAATATTGTTTTCCACAATAGTCAATGCTTCATTCAATCTTTTGTTGCATTTTAATCATATGTATCCGTATAACTTGAAACATCGAGCAAACTTTCCTTTTTCCCACTGATTCCATATATTTCACTGATATGTTTTCATCAATATGACTAACACATTCGACGTGACTTAAAAGAACATCTCGATCATCATTCTTTCATCGATGCAATATTCATTTTAGGCTTTTCACATTTGGCTCTAGCGATGGCGTGAAGAATGTTAGGGTCACCAACAAGCCTTTGATTATAACGAACTTCCATTCGCTTCCTTGCAGAAGACTTCTAATTTTTTAGCATCTCCATAGGCAGCCCTAGAATGATTTATTCTTCTCCCTTATTCCCTTTATGTAGTGCAACCTTCCTTTACTTGTCCATGGAAAACATGCCTCTTTTCCTCATAATGTACTTGCACTAGCATTCCATCGCCCTTTCATGCTGCATGACCATGTAGCAATCCACCTTACATTTTGAGGAAACATTGCATTTCAATTGTTTATCTGCCAAGGCGTAACTCTCTTAAATTCCACTAGATGCATCTTCCTTGGAGATTCAACGCCCCCTCCTCTTGTCGCACCTCTTTTTCCCTGTTCGCAATCCCTTCATGCTACTCCAATATCCCACAAAAAGCTACGATCTTCCAAAATCGTGAGGTTCTTTATCTTTGTTTTATCTGTAACTGTTGAAATTTCCAATCTCCTCATGCAAACTTAGTGTTGACTTCTACCCATGGGTAAACCCACAATAGTGGGTTACAATTTTGGACGAAGAAAAATTAGAAATGCTCATCAAAAAATTTAAAATGGTTTACCCCTTCTAATGAAGGGGGTTCGAATGAACCCCCCTTCTAATGAACCCTCCCCCCTTCTAATGAACCCCCCTCCCTTCTAATGAACCCCATTTTGGGGTTCGAATGAACCCCCTTCAGGGGGGTTCTAATGAACCCCCTTTTTTCACCTTCCCCTCCACCATTTCAAAATTTATGCATTTTTTTGACTATCGAAGCTTGGGAAGGAGGTGCAAATGGAGTCAACTTGATAAACCAAGTTGGATAATTGTAGAGATTGAAACGAGCTTTCCAACAACTATAAATTTAATATATTTTGTTTTTATATTATATTTTATTTTTTAGTTTTACTGAACATAGGTTTTTCACTGAACATCAAGTTTAGTGAAAAATCATTGTGGAAAAATATTAAATTTGAGAATTTTTTTTTGAAAAATATATACGCCCTAGGTATTGGTGTCCTCATTCTAACAAAAAAAAAAATTGAATTTCAATACATACCAAAAAAGTTATGCGTGCCGAAGTGCACCTATGTCTAAACTGTAAATGTTTTGACTTCAAAACTTAATTAAAAAAAAAAATTCAACAAAATGTTATGAAACAAAATGAAACCAATAGATACCAGTGTTAGCAACCTAAATTAAAAAGAATCAAAATTTTATCCTTTGTAGAAAAAAAGTTATGCGTGTCGAAGTACACATCACTTTTAAAAAATGTTGTTTACTATTAAAAACTAGTTATCAAAGGAGACGCAAAAAAAAAACAATTTAATTCCAATTTTTTTAAAAAATATATATTTAAAATCTACAAAAAAATCTCACAAATCACTAGTTTACATCATTTTCAAATTCCTAATAGTTTGCCTACTATAGGTGTCGAAAGTGAAGTTTTTTTGAAAATGTTGATTTCAGTGTCAAGTTTGGCCAAAAAGTGTAACCCATTATTGTGGGATGACCCCACCCCTTTACAAATACTTTTATTTTTTATTGATAATGCATTTGTAGCTATTTTGGTGCGGCCCCTTCTGCACACTTATCATGTTGCATTTTTTGTTCAATAGCAAGCTCCCAAGAATATTTTGGGTCACAGGGTAAAACACATTAATGAAAGTGCCTTTCCTTCACTACACATAATTGTCCAACAAGAGAGTCTTTAAAAGTTCTTCATATGAGTAGTGAGCATTGTTAATTATTTCTTTAGTGACTTGTTCCCTCTTATCTTCTTGCTTATAAGGTAATAAAATACACTCAGCCAAACCTTCATAGAGATCCTTTTGAATGCCATGGATATGTGTTGCTTGAATTCCCAAATCCTCAAGACCTCATAGGAATACACTAATAAAATGAGCTCTCTTGCTGATATTTGAAAGTCTAAACAATGTTCTCTTATCCTTCGCAATTCCAAATGGTTAGCATGATCCTTATTTAGGCTTCTTTTTTAGTTCATTTATCTATCAGGGTAAAAATTTGTGTGTAAGTTATCTTTGTTTTTAGAACATGAGAAGGTTATCACTTCATTTGACGGTGTGGGAAGTTTCTAAAGCTTTCCATACTATCATCAAAATGTTGTATATTGCTTTCTGCATTTAATTGTCATTGTGCCATGATTGTAATTCAAGAAACTACCTCTGTCCTTCCTTCTTGCATAGTCCCTTGTGATTCATTTTGAAGTTATCTTGATAACATATTTATTGTATCTTTGATAAGTTGTTCGTAAAGGAACATGAAGTTCCTTCTCAACCAAAATGGGTACTTATTTAATTTTTGACATTTTCTCACAATGATTAAAATGACTCAAGTAGCCTCTGGAATGACTTCAGAAAATTGATTAGTCGATCTTCAAAAGCCACGGAAATGCACCAAAATGCTCAGTTGTGATAGGGGAATGTAATGGAAAAATAGTTTTTTACAAGCTCATTAGGATCCAAAACTATCAAAGGTCAAAGTAGCTTACTCAGTGATTTTCTGCAAAATTGTGCCTGTCAAACTGTGTAAAATTCATTTGGTTTTGGCTTTGAAAAATATCAAACGATGTCCAAACACCCTAAAGATTGGCATGTGGAGGTAGAATTTCGTGTAGAGAATTGAAGGCACCAATCATTCTGTTATGATCATCATCCATTTGCTTAATATTTACCCTCAAAGTTGACCATTTTAACAGAATTTTCAGTGTTCTAACAATAGATTTTCTTAAAATCCCTTCAACTTGTCACTTTGAAACTTTGTCAAACTAGATTGTATGAAGCTAAAAATTGGCGTGCACACTCACATATGTTAGATGGACACACTTACAAGATGGAATTACATGAAAATTACCAGATTCAAAGTTATGATTTTTCAAAATGTGCTCTTTGGGCTACTTTTCAACTGAGTTTTCCAAGTGTTAAAATCAAACTTTTCCTTATGGCACCTTCAAATTTTGTCAAAATTTGAAGGTTCCAACAGTGGCTCCATTTGGGGATGTATGCCCCCTGTGGGCATAGCAAGAATTTAGAGCTCTGGGAGAGCAGACCACAAGCCTTTTTCCATGATTTGTATGATTTGAATATCGCATCACAACTAATGGCACTAGGCAACCAAAAAGAAAAATCTATACTTCCCTCTATCATAAATTTTATTATGAATTGAACTCAGTGAACTCCCCTTGAAAGTATTCATGTCATCTTCCTTGCTATTCTTGCTTCCATAAAGATACTTGCAACTCCTTCCCCCATTCTGATCTGGGTCATGCATCATGAAATGATATCCTTGCTTATTTGAATACTAAAAAACATTCATTGTTCATCATATAGCTGAGATTGATTTTCAGAAGAAATTTTCAACCATTATGAGGCCATTTATGCAACCAAAAAATACAACTTTCATGTGCACGGGAAGAGAAATGATCATGATCATCTATGTCACTCATCTCAACATTTAAATTCTTCTAACACAAATTTGAAAGCTCTATCATATCAACACTGCTTGAGACAAACAAATATAAAATTATTTGCATCTTATCCATATCACCATTTGGAGATGACACCGAGTTGTGATTCATATTTTCACTATCATGCATATCTAAACCAATCAATGCTGGATTTCTATCACCCATGGTATGCAAATAAATCTCTTCTCTACATGAGCCCAAAACTTCTAAATCACATATCTCTTTTTGAATAGATAAAGACTCTTGATCAACTTCAAAGGTTTCTCCATCACTTTGAGAAATGCACATGGAGTCATATGAATCATAGCATAAAGTACTTTCACTATCAAAGAAAATGTAGGTTGGACACAAAACTTTAGAATCATCCTTGTGTGCACATTTCTGGTATTCAAGAGTTAACAAATCTGAAATTTTCTCACTGCTGAGTGAAAATGTTTCTTCTTCCATATCTTCTACTATTTCTCCCTCTTCTTGATCTCCATAAGAGCTGAAAATATCTCCTTGTTGTAGATAAAGATTCACATGATTTCCCTCAAACTCTTCTTCATTGTGGGATGATACACAATCCCCTTCTGTTTCAACTTGGAAAGATGTCATTTGAGATCCTTCTGCTATTTGATCACACAATGGTTTTGAAAAATTTTCAAAACCATTTTCAAGTGTGCAATCTTCTTGTTCATCAATCATGTCCTCATGATTATTAGCTATAGATGAATATGTCATGTGTTCTTTGTCAAGTGGATTCGCTTCTTCATTGACCTCTTCTACATTTTCTTCATCTTGGCTCTCATAAAAGCTATCTTCCATGAACTCTTCTTCATTATTAATTGTGTCACCATGGCATTGATCTGAAAATGTAGGTGCTATTTGTTCTTCTTCACTTGCTTTATAACCAATGTATTCCCCATGAAGTGTATCTTCAAGAACATCCTCCTCATTGCATTCCTCATCCAAGATGTAAGATTGATCTTCCATATCATCATCATCTTCCAAATCTTAATAATTTTCATTGGAAATCTTAATTGCACACGTTTCCTTTGTTTGTTGCTTTGTTTAATCATCCATGATATCACTATTAGACTCATCGTTGACAGTGTCCATATACCTTGTCCCCTACATGGCATCAATACATTTATTCACTTGGTCAAAGGCACACTATTTTGATGACTCTGGCCAATAAACTAATTCAGGCTTCCATGCTCTTACAAACTGTGCAACAAACATGGGTCTTGTAGGCCTACAATGAGAAGGTAATTGCATACAGATATTTGTCATCCTGTTGTATAGAGAGTTTTTATCTTCTCCTTCATATCTCCTTATGTCAAGAAATGCATCAAAGGGGGAAATTCCACATTCTGATTCTGTGATGGAGTCTTGGCTTTAAGTATGTACATACTCATCTTCTTCCTCCTCAAGCTGCTGATTTTGATATGTATTTTCAAGAGAGTCCATATTTTTCTGCATTGATTGATCAATTTCTACATATTTACCAATGATATGATTGACACCATCCTCATACCTCTTCTTATCTATGATAGATCAATTAGCACATCCACTTGGTCAAAAGTGACTGGTTTTACTGACTCAGACCAATGAATTTAATCAGGTCAATATACTTTCATGAACTGCTCAATAAACATGGACGTGCTAGGCCTGTAATTAATAGGTATTTGTATATATATTTTTTCCATTTTGTTGAAGAGAGAGCGTCTAGATTCCTTTTTGTGTCTCCTTATGCCATAAAATTATTTTAAAAGAATGTGGCTTATCTTTTGAATACCGATCGCAGGTTCCACATCAGGTGCAAATTGATGATAATGGATTTAGGTTGGACTGTGGTGTGTAGGGTATTAAGGTGGGTGGGCTAGGAAAATGAGGCCTTTTACACTTCAAACACAACCCATTTAGATTAGAAATTGTATTGTTCCAAGTATTCTTCATCAAGTTTTTTCCAGAGTTGCCACCTACTTTTCCAAAAGTAGGAAAATGATTCTTTTGAAATTATTTTTGATTTTTCCCAGTGGAATCTCCTCACTCCAAATGTGAAATTTATATTGACTCTTTTAAATGGAAAGATTGGAACCAAATTTTCTAAAGTTTCTCCCTAGTAGAGTCACCAAATTGTTAGGTGCGTGACTCGGATGGGGAGTTGCAAACTACACAATTATGAATCTCTAGTTGAAGATCTGAATTGAAAACTTTAATGATTCTAAGGCAAGGCTATCTGCTACTAGATTTTCTCAAGTTATTCCCCAGCAGAGTCGCCAAACTGTTAGGTCTCAAAAATGCAGGTTTGAACCATGAGAGGTTACCAAGCTCTCACAACATTTTTGGCTAACGTACAAGGCCAAATGAATTTGAACCTTCTTCTCTTTAGGCTCTGCCAAACCTAAGTGGGTATACCTAATGTAAGTGAAGTAGACTTAAACTATTTATTTCCTACTTGGGAAATCTATCCATAATGGCAAGTGGTGCAGGATAGATGAAAGCTTGCCAATTACTCCTACTTAAATTTGAAATGTGAATATTTTGAATAAGATTTTTATGGAATTCTAGAATGGAATTGGCGTGACCAGTGCCTACTTCTATTGGGCTAATGGAGTCAAGAGGTAAATAATATGTGTGTCCTATTTCTGGATACAATCCAAATTGTTTGGCACTTTTATGAGTTTATGCCTGGCATAAACATGCAAGGATGCAATTATCAAGTTCTTCTTATTGATCCAAATCTCCTTTTCCAAATTATTGTGATTAATTAAAAGGATTTAATACTGTCTTGCAAGAACCAATTAACTGAACCACACAAGGGCAACAAGTGTGCTTTGATAAATTGAAAATATCTTTGATACATCAATTTAAATAATCAAGAAATGACAACCTTGGGGACAACCAGATAATATTTTGAATAAATTTGACAAACAACTGACACCATAAATGGATCACCAAATTTATGCACTCTTCTCCATTATATTATTTTAAAAGATTTTACAATATACAACATATTATTCCATTTCAACAACTATTCACCCTATCAACTATCTAACTACTATCACCTCTTTGATGATTTTATTTCATCTTACAGATATACATTGTATTAGGGCTATGACTCTTCACAACATCCATCTGGTGCAACTCTTCTTTTCGATGCAATTCTTCGTTTAATTATTCTCGGCAAAATAAAATATTTAATTAGTTTCCTTTTGGAAAATTAAATATTTTAATCTTTATCTTTTTGTCTTCATGAATAATAATCATTATTTTATAATACCTTTAATAATCATCATTAATCAATCCTTTCATTGGAAAATTTCACTTCACCTTTTACCTGTATGTAGCTAATTGGTTAATTCCTCAAAAGTATTTTATTTTCCAAAAAATAATTTTATCTGCCATAATCATCTTTGGTAAACATTGTAATTTTCAAAAATATTATTGCACATTTTGGTAGCACTCTTTGCACCCTTTATATTTCATGATTTTATTTCATTGAGAATACCTAATATATTCAGCCCTATACTTAAAGAGTCTTCCAGATATAATATTCATTCTAATGTTCACCTGAAGAGATTAATTATTTTGTTTTACTGATATGCCTTTCTCTGGGTAAAATAATTATCGGCCTTATAACTCCCTCAGTAAAAATGTGAAATTCAAAATAATACTGTTTTCCACAATAATCAATGCTTCATTCAATCTTTTGTTGCATTTTAATCATATGTATCGGTATAACTTAACATCGAGAAGACTTTCCTTTTTCCCATCGATTCCATATCTTTCACTGATATGTTTTCATCGGTATGACTAACACATTCGACATGACTTAAAAGACTCTCTTCGATCATTATTCTATTGCCGATGTAATATTCATTTTAGGGTTTTCACATCTAGCTCTAGCAATGGCATGAAGAATGTTAGGGTCACCCGCAAGCCTTTGATTATAATGAACTTCCATTTGCTTCCTTGCAGAAGACTTTTGATTTTTTAGCATTTCCATACATAGCCCTAGAATGATTTATTCTTCTCCCTTATTCCCTTTACATGGCGTGGTCTTCCTTTACTTGTCCATGGAAAACATGCCTCTTTTCCTCATAATGTACCTGCACTGGCATTCCATCACCCTTTCATGCTGCATGACCATGTAGCAATCCACCTTACATTTTGAGGAAACATTGCATTTCAATTGTTTATCTGCCAAGGCGTGACTCTCTTTACTTCCACCAGATGCATCTTCCTTGGAGATTCAATGCCCCCTCCTATTTTTGTACCTCCTCTGCCCTCTTCGTAATCCCTTCATGCTACTCCAATCTCCCACCAAAAGCTACGATCTTCCAAAATCATGAGGTTCTTTATCTTTGTTTTATCTATAACTGTTGAAATTTCCAATCTCCTCATGCAAACTTAGCTGTTGACTTCTACCCACCCCTTTACAGATACTTTTATTTTTTATTGATAATGCATCTGTGGCTATTTTGGTGCGGCCCCTTCTGCACACTTATCATGTTGCATTTTTTTTTCAATAGCAAGCTCCCAAGAATATTTTGGGTCATAGGTTAAAAGACATTAATGAAAGCGCCTTTCCTTCACTACAAATAATTTTCCAACAATAGAGTCTTTAAAAGTTCTTCAGATGAGTAGTGAACATTGTTAATTATTTCTTTAGTGACATGTTCCCTCTTATCTTCTTGCTTATAAGGTAATAGAATACACTCAGCCAAACCTTCACAAAGATCCTTTTGAATGTCATGGATATGTGTTGCTTGAATTCCCAAATCCTCAGGACCTCATGGGAATACACTAATAAAATGAGCTCTCTTGCTGATATTTGAAAGTCTAAACAATGTTCTCTTATCCTTCGCAATTTCAAATGGTTAGCATGATCCTTATTTAGGCTTCTTTTTTAGTTCATTTATCTATCAAGGTAAAACTCCACGAGTAAGTTATCTTTGTTTTTAGAACATGAGAAGGTTATCACTTCATTTTATGGTGAGGAAAGTTTCTAAAGCTTTCCATATTGTCACCAAAATGTTGTATATTGCTTTCTCCATTTAATTGTCATTGTGCCATGATTGTAATTCAAGAAACTACCTTTGTCCTTCCTTCTTACATAGTCCCTTGTGATTTATTTTGAAGTTATCCTAATAACATATTCATTGTATCTTTGGTAACTTGTTCGTCAAGGAACATGAAGTTCCTCCTCAACCGAAATGGGTACTTATTTAATTTCTGACATTTTTGCACAGTGATTAAAATAACTCAAGTAGCCTCTGGAATGGCTTCGGAAAACTGATTAGATGATCTTCGAAAGCCATGAAAATGGACCAGAATGTTTAGTTGTGATAGGGGAATGTGATGGAAAAATATTTTTGTACGATCTCATTAAGATCCAAAACTATCAATTGTCAAAGTAGCTTACTCAATGATTTTCTGCAAAATTGTGCCTGTCAAGCTGTGTAAAACTCATTTGGTTTTGGCTTCAAAAAATAACAAACGATGTCCAAATGTCCTAAAGATTAGCATGAAGGTAGACTTTGGTGTAGAGAATCGAAGGCACCGATCAATTTTTTATGATCATCATCCATTTGCTTAATATTTACCCTCAAAGTTGACCATTTTAACATAATTTTCAGTGTACTAACAACAAATTTTCTTAAAATCCCTTCAACTGTCGCTTTGAAACTTTGTCAAACTAGATTGTATGAAGCTGAAAACTGGCGTGCACACTCACATATGTTAGATGAACACACCTGCAAGATGGCATTGCATGAAAATGACCAGATTCAAAGTTATGATTTTTCAAAATGCGCTCTTTGGTCTACTTTTAACTGAGTTTTTTGAGTGTTAAAATCAAACTTTTCCTCATGGCACCTTCAAATTTTGTCAAAATTTGAAGGTTCCAACATAAATGACGGTTAAATAATTTGTACACAATAGTCATCCTTGATCTCTATTAAATAACATATTTCTATGTGGAGTTAATATTTTATCTACCATGCCTTTAGTTGGTTAAATTGTAATCTTAATCTTTTCTTCTCTCTATGTATTTATCATTGATTTGTTGAGGATGCACCTAGCTTGAATCAAATCTTACGTTTAAATTTTTTCAGTCAAAACTTTGTCCCATTTGTTTTAGAAAGTTCTAAACTTAGTATGTGGACTTTGTCTTTTGATTACCTTATTTTATTGATTCTTATGAATTAGTCATTGTATATTTATGTATATTATCTTATATTATGTTATTTTATTGTCAATAGTAAGAGAACGATTTTTTGATATGTGAAAGATTATGTGTTCAATGAAGAAATAAAAATATTATTTCTTGATTGGATAGATATTGTGAGAATGAGTATTTACTTGTTATAGGAAAATGAAGTTAGTTATGTGACCATTATTATGATATGGATTATCTGACTGAGTGATTTGTGGATTAATTAGTAAAAATGTAAGCAATTGTGTAATTAGATTGTAAATTGTTATATTGTATGTTTCATTGCATGAGTCTGTGAATGTCTTCATGGATATGATTAAATTGATTGTGTCTTGATTAATAGATTAAGTGTTTATGTAGTTGTTGAAGGTTGGGTATCATCTGTGGAAATTTTGTATAAGTTTTTGTACCATTGGGAAATGTGCTTAGTACATTGGTTTCTAGATGCCTAGGAGGGAGTATATTTGTATGTATGGTCCTTTTGATTGTTTAACCATGAAGTGGTTTGGCTATGTTGTTGGTCATGTGTATTGTGAGAAATGTAAATTCTTAGGGTATTGCCCTCCTATATATGGATTCATGAGATCTTGTAATGATATTTTATTGAAAGGTATGCATATGTGTATTGTGAGAAATGCAAGTCGTAAATGTTGTACTACTTGTTCATGATGATTGAATTGTGACTATGGGTTGGGACATGGGTTTATGTTGTCCTGACTGGTATTCATGTGATTATGATAAGTGTTCAAGATGGTCAATGCCTTGCTTTGTGGTTGGATTCATGTGATTATGATAAGTGTGCAAGATGGTTAACGCCTTATTTGATGTGTAGGGTTAACTATTTGCAAGTAGGGGGACTGGCTCTCAATGGGGGCTGAAACCCAAAGTGGTGTCTAGGATGACCCATTGGAGGGTTTCTTAATCTAGTGATAACCTTAATAATGAACTAGGGGGATGGGTAGAATTCACATTAAACGAGATAATGATATGCCTCACTCATGGCTCAAGTGCTCGTTTAGGCTTGATATGAGATGAGAAGGCCTGGAATGGCAATACCAATTTCCTTGTCCTCATGAAAGGTACGTTGGTTTCACATGAGTTTTTATGGGGGTTGGGGATTAGGAGAGGCTACCATGATAACTTAGGATGGGGTCCAGGGCCTAGGAAGATCTACCAGGATAACCCAAATCAAGCTATGTGATGACACTCATCCCTATTGTAGTCTAGCATTCCCTAGTTGTATTTCCTTGTTTTGTTGTGTGGGTGCCTCTGGAAGTGAAGTAAGTGTTGTAAGTGAAGTAAGCGTTGTAAGTGAAGTGTTGTATGTGATGTAAGTATTGTAAGGGATCTTGGTGTTGTTGGTAGTGTTGTACTAGAGTCCATGTATAGCCCTTGTTTGTGTCAGCCTATTGCTTTCTTGACTATCTATTGGATGTGGGACCTTGTATTATCTTCTAGCATGAGGGGTGGACATCAAGGTTTCACATGGTCAGGAGGTTGGTACTTTTTCCTCCATTGGGTATTCTTGCTGCATGTCCATGTGCATGGAGGTTGGTCATTGCAATGTGGACTTTAGTTCCTGTTCCTGTTTGATAAGGCAACCTTTCATGTATTTGTATTCCAGGATTGTATATTAGTTATATGTCTTACTATAATCTGATGTATTCTTCCCATATTTACTAGGGGAAGAATTATTGTAATTATTGTAATGATGTAACAATTATTGATGAATTCTTCTTGTAAAGAGTACTGCTAGTAATGTATCTTGCATATGATGGTTAGATAGAAAATGATTTCTAATGTTTGATTATCGGTTATCATATTATAGAAGTAAGTAATGTAGAATCATTTAATGTGGTGCTTGTATGTTGAATGATCATGTAACCTTTGTATCTTGTAATCTTGACTTGTGAGTAGCTTAGTCGAGGAACCTTAGAGGACCTAGGATTAGTTATCATGTTATGTTATGCATTCTTTAGCTGTTTAAAAAAAAATGTTCCATTAATTTGTCATAGTTAGTGTTATCCTCTGGGGTTCCTTGGTGGGGGCATTACACCGATATAAAAGTCAACATACCTTGTTTTAATGGACACTTATCGATGAGATCATAAAATTAGAAGAATCACAATACTATAGTGCACCTAGAAGACTCTAGCATGTAGTTGGAACACTAGTGTTCCAAAGGGACATTATTGGGAGTACACTAGTGTTCAAAATCTACACATGTGTTCTAATTGAGTGCAATAGAGTCTTATTTTGGTGCTAGAGTTATGTAGGAGCATCTTAGGTGTAAGGGAAACCTTGCTTCAACAAAAAAAAAAATCAGTTAATTTTTTTTTTTGTTTCCTTTGGTTTTTTGTTGTTTCTTCAAGAAATTCTTAGAGACAATTCAGGGAAATTGAGAGAATTACCTTGTAGAAGAGTGTAATGAGTATCTGCAATACAAATTTAGTGAAATTCAGATGAAAATCAAAAGATTTAACATCTTGTGAGTTTTCAGTCCGCTACAAGACATTTGAGAGATTTACATGTAATTCAGATGATTGTGAGATTTGAGCATGCTACAAGTTGTGGGTTTTTAGGATGCAACTAAACCATTGTAGAAAATACTAAGTGAACCAAAATAATGTTTCAATTAGATACTTGGCCATTGAAACTTGGCTGATCTTGATAGATCTTCCTGCATTACGGGAAACGTGATGTCATCTGACCTTGCAAAGATTTTAGGTACATTTGGACTTGCAAGAAATTACTAGTGAGTTGCACCTTTTGTTTGGAGCCTATTTCAATGAGTTTTTCCACATTATGGGAATTCAACATCCAAGTTCTTTGTAGTAATCATGATGTCATCCAACCTTGTAGGGATTCCATGTGCATTAGTACATTTTTGAGAAATTTAGCATTATCTTCCTTTTGTAGGAATTTCATGTGCATCTAAATGTTCATGGGAATGTTAGTTCCATCTATATTTTGTAGAAGTTCCATGTGCATCAGGATGTTTGTGAGTAATTTCTAGTGGATTGAACCTCACAATATAATGAGCCAACTTTTATGAATAGTTTTGACTATGATGTCAGCATGATGCTGGATGATGTCATCCTATACGAATTATGGAAAATTTCCATCCAATTGAATTTAAAGTGGAATTTCATGATTGAAGTTATTGATTGTGAATTTTCCACTTGTATCTGCACTTGTGTCCTTTAATCTCACTATCACACTTATATGTTTTCTACTTGCATCTACACTTGCGAGAAACTTGGGGTCATTCAAACCTTGTAGACGTATTGGTTGCATTCGCACTTACAAGATTCTAGCGTGCTATTGTACTTTTACATCTTTGTAATGATTCAACTGTTGTAATCACTTAGATTTAATTTGATACAACTTCCTAATTTATGGTTCAAGATAAATGGATATTGATACATGCATGAGGGGTTAGCCATCAAGGAGGGAGATGGTTTTCCATTAAAGAAGGTGATAGAGATAGAGGAATGCCATGAGGAGGAGACCAACTTGTATGTGAGGAGTGCGTAATGTGATGTAATGTCTTGAAGTGAATTTTGTCTTCTAGCATATTTTATTCATATAAGTATTTAATAAATAATATAGCTTTAATTTTTGTGATCTTGTTGTGCTAATATTTATGTGGATTGTGTGATTGGGTGGTTTGATAAGACCCCCTTAGTCATGATTGCATTAGATGGTATCAAAGCATAGTTTTCTTAGTAGGAATGTGTCAAGGTGGATATTTCCTACTAGGAGGCATTGAGATTGACATAATGAATATGGTGAAGTGTGTCAAAGGATATAAGTGCTAGGTTGTTGGAAAACACATGATGAGCTGAGTGTGTTGCAAAGGCATGAGAGATGAAAGTGTGGTGTTTGTCCTCCAACATGAACTAAAGCTAGGTAAAAGGTGCAAGGGTTTCCTCCATAGTGGAAGTGGGTAGAGGAAGCACATAGGGAATCTTCTATAAGTTCCTATTAGGTAGAAGAGAGGTGAGTGTATGTGAGTTTTCTACAATAATCCTCAAACTAGAAAGTAGAGTGAACTAGTGGGTTATCCTCTAGCAAAGATTGAGGTCGTGTAGAAGGTGCATAGAGAGAAGTGTGTCTTCCTAAAATCTTGGTTGGGTAGAGGATCTAGGCTAGGTGTAAGTTTTTTATGTAGGTATTAAGAGGACCTGTAATTGTTAAAAGAGACTTATGAGTTAGTGTGTACTTAGGGTGTGTGTGAGAGAAGGTTTTTGTGTACTACAAAGGTTGCAGATTGAGATATTGCATGAAGTGGTTGAGGATGGTATAGAGAAAGAGAATGAGCCTACTCATGGGAAGGGTGTTGGGAAGTTCAACTTTGGTAATAAGAGAAAGAATGTAAAAGATTAAAATTGATGAGATGAGGAGTATGCTAAAAGGTTTGAAGGGGGATAGAGTAGCAGTGGAGAAGAGAAGAGGAGTAGAGCAAAAGATGGGTAAGAGTTATCCCCCTCCTATTTTTGAGAATAATTTGGTTGTAAAAGAGGTTGTATGTGAAAAAGTAGAAGAATAATATATTGTAGTAGTAGAGACAAGTCTTTTGGAAGACATGGGAGAAGTGAAGAAATATTTTTTATAAGAGGGTGGTGTTGTGGTAGAGATAGACGATGGGAGAAGAGGATATGTTACAATAGAGAGGGGAGAGAATGTTGTAGTAGTGATAGAAGAGAAGAATGATATTGTAGAATTTTTTGAATGTCATTTGGAGGATATGAAGATGTTGAAAAGTGTAGAGAAGTAGAGTATAGAGAGGTTGGTTTGGAAGAAAAGGATAGTAGAGGAAGAGAAGATGATATACATTGCAATAGAGGATGTTGACAGAGAGATATGTGTAGATAAGGAAGAGGAAATTATAGATAAGAGTGAGGAACAAATAAAATAATTTTGGTGGAGAAGGTTAGGCTATGGTGGGTTAAATCCCATGAGGAAGAGGAGAGGAGTTGAGAAAAGTGACAAGAGGAGGAGAGCTGATAGGATAAGTTTTTGGAGGAGGCCAGGCTATAGTGGACATGGGTCCATGAGGGGAAAGAGGAGATAAGAAAACACTTGGTGGAGGATGGTTTGTGTCCCAACCAAATGTTGGAAGAGGTGAAGGAAGAAAGCTTATGATGAACCTGTTGTAGTGATGGGGTCTACAATATGTTGCTTACAATCTAGAAGAGTAGTTCTACTACCTAACCCCATTTTGTGAGCCCAATCTCAAAAAAAATTCTACCTTGAGTGTCTGAGGTAGGATTATCCTAGGTGCAAGGTAAATCTTGCATCAACCAAAAAAATTCAAGTTTCAGTTAAATTTTTGTTGTGTTTCCTTTGGTTTTTGGTAGATGCTTGAAAAAAATAGAGACAATTTGGGAAAATTGAAAGCATTACCTTGTGTAGGAGCATAATGGGTATCTATAGTTTAGATTTGGTGAAATTTGGATAGAAAACATGCAAGTTATGGTCTTTGGAGTTTTCAACCCACTACCAAAAATTTGTGAAGATTTACATGTGAATCAAATGGTTGCAATATTTGAGAATAATATGGGTTTCAAGTTTTTGTGTCACAATTGAACCTTTAGAAAAAATACTAAGTGAATCAAAACTATGTTTCGGTCAGATATTTGGTCAGTTCTGATAGATTTTCCCACATTGTAAGAAAAGTAACATCATCCAACCTTGCAAAGATTACAGGTGCATTTGGACTTGCAAGAAATTTCTAATGAACAACACCTTTCATTTGGAGCCTATTCTGATGAGTTTTTCTATCTTGTGGGAATTCAGTGTCCAGTGTCCAAGTGGTTTGTGAGGATTACATATGCATCAGTATGTTTGTGGGAAATTTAGTGCCATCTGTCTTTTGTAGGAATTTTATGTGCATTTGAATGTTCATGGGAATGTTAGCACCATCAACAAATGACACAAAAAAGACACAATGGAAGAAAAGAAACAAAAAATGGGTCCTTGTTTTGACAAAAAGGGGGTCCTTGTTTTGACAAAAAAGGGGGTTCTTGTTTTAACCAAAAAAGGGGGTCCCCATTTTAACAATTCAAAACGGGGTTTGGGTGTAGGGCACAATAATAACAAAGTGCTACATGAATTCAAAGAGAATTTTTATTGATATAACATAGTTAAAGGATTAATATAAGCTTTAAATTTTATTGGGTGTGGAGGTTTTCCCATAATGGTTTCTCCATGTGTATTTATGGTTTACATTTTATTTGTGGTTATTTCTATTTCTATTTATCATCTATCTTTGTTTATCAATTTGAATGCATAAATTTCAGCATACTTTCACTATTATGTAATATCTTTTTTATCAATTTCATATTAGAGCCATAATTAGATTGATAAGAGAGAGTGATGTCCATCTTTGAGTGTGTGATTGTGTTTTTTCTATTGTGGGAGCATGTTGTGTTTTTTTGCATTTTAAGATTTTGGGTGGTGGAAAACATGTCTAGCCCATATTGGTTAGATATTGAAAAGTTCAATGGTAAATGTTTTAATGTTAATATGAGCACTAAAGATGAGGGATCTTTTAGAAGAAATAGATAAACATATTTTTGTACAAAATAGAAAGAAACCAGACAATCTATAGAAATACGAATGGATAAAAGTAGATAATAAAAAAATCACGTGGCACCACTTATTTATATTTATCAAATTTTATTTTATTGAATCTTTCTAGTGAGACTATTGAATATAAGTTATAGAATAGAATAGGATAGATTAATCAAACTAAAAGTCTGATTAATAAGTTATTCATGAAAAGAAAATTTTATTTATAAAAAATGAAGGATGGGGACTTAGTTGTAATATATTTGAAAATTAGTTGCAATTAGTCTAATCTTGAGTGAGTTAGGCTTAGTTAATGTGAAAATAGAGGAAGATGATAAGTGTATTTTACTTTTATGTTCATTTCTTGAATCTTTGGATAATCTTATTCTTGTACTAGGTGGTTCTTTGATATACCCAAATTTAGATGCCCTTTTCCAACTTTTATATAGAGGAAATGAGGATAGAAACTTTAGAATATTTTAAGGAAGCATTGCATGTGTAGAGGAGATCTAAAGAGATAGGTAAATAAAAGAAGAAGGGTGATAAGGACAAGTCTAAGAATAGATCTAAGTAAAAGGGAAAATCTAAGAGATATAGTAAGAGAAGATTAAGGTGCTAGAACTATGGCTTCTCCATAGATATATCCTCTAATGATGAAGTTGTTAACATTTTTATTATTTCTACTAACACGATTTATAATGACTCCTAGTTGATAGGTTCAAACACATCCTACTACATGAACCCTCACAACTAGTATTTTTTAGCATATTTAGGTTATGATGGTGGGGAATTTTTCTTTGAGGATAACACCACATAAAACGTTTTGGCATGAGGGGAGGTAAAATTGATTTTTAACAAGAGAAGGTTGAAAACACTCAATAATATATTTCATATCCCTAGCTTAGCTAGAAATTTGATTTCTATATCTAAAATGGATAATTCAAGGGTGCATGATAATTTTAAGAAGTGTGGTTAGAGTTTGAGTAGAGGGAATTTGTAGTCTATAGGCATTCAATGTTGCACCCTATTTAATATAGAAGAATCTACTTTTTGTAACTATGTTAATATAATTGATAACTCTATATCTTGTAAATTACATGGTGCCACATGATGGGTCACATTGATGAGAAGGATCTAAAATCCTCATAAATAAGATGTTCAATGGTTTTTTTTCAATGTGTTGAATCTTATTTTTATGAACATTATGTGTATGGAAAAAATAGAGTGTTTCATTTAAATTTGGTAATACTAGAGATATACAATTTTTGAAGTTTATTCATAATAATGTGTTAGGGATTGTGAATATGCCTTCAATTATAACATCTAACTATTATGTTTCCTTTATTGATTATTATCTAGAAACACATAGGCTTACTTTCTAAAGGAAATTTCTACTATATATTTTTAGTTAAAAAGTGTTTAAAAGACTTGTTTAGAGATATAAAATTAGAAAAGTATTTTTTTTAGGAATGGATAATGGTGTTGTGTTTTTATCAATGTATTTTAATTATTATTGTAGATATGTAAGAATTGTAGATAGAAAAAAATCAATTTACTCCACTAAAAAATAGAGTGGAAGAAGAGATGAAATAAATTTTAATAGATAGAGAAAGAAGCATGTTAAGTAGTGATAGTCCTTAACATTTTTTTTGGGCTAAAAAAATTCACACTACTATCTTGGTTGATAAAAAACCTTACAAGGTATGGATAGGTAAATTAACATCAATTTATCATTTTAGAGTTCTTGGAATTGAGGCATATGCTCACATTCCTAAGGAAAAATGTTCTAAATTTATTTTTAGGATAATAATTTTGTTTTTGTGGGTTTTGGAGATAATGTTAAGAGTTATAAGGTCTATCATCTTGTATAAATAAAAAAATTATATATTAGGAGTGTTATTTTTTAGAGATCTTAGGGATTTTACATATGATGAGCAATATCATGAGAAGCCTAAAAACATAGTGCATTTTGATATTTAGCATAATAAAAAGTAAAATGTGTGGATAAAACAACAATAAGATGAATAGAATTAGGAAGGACAAGGTTCATATTCAAGTTCTAGTAAGGAATTATAGGAGCCTCTTGTGACACCCCTTAGAAGGTCCACAAGGAAATGTAATCTAATTGAAAGATATAGTCATTATTATAGTTGTGTTTTTATTTATTTATGATGTACTATAGTCTTAGATTTGAGAAGGAATCCTTTTCTTTTGATGAGAATGAGTCTTAGTTAGAGGCCATAAAAGATGAAATAAAGACATTGGAAAATGTGACATATGAAATATAGTTAAGTTACTTGATGGGAGGAAATCTATTGCATATAAATGGGTATTTTAAAAATAAATTCAATGCAAATAGTAAGTTGGAGTGGTATAAGGCCTAGTTTGTTAAGTAATTATCAAGTTGCTCAAACCATTTCCTATATAACCTTATGAGATAAAATTATGTATACAAGTTAAATAAAATCATGATGAAAAGATTAAAAATGTACCAAAATATTAACAATATATACCTTAGAAAAACCTTCAAGTGGGAAAAACCTAGCCTCCAAAAGCATCCACTCTCAATATATTATTTATTAATGAAAAATTATAATACACTTACAAAGAATCAATAAATAATTCTTAAAAATCAAGATCATCTAATGCATCCTCCATGTATCCAAGCATGTAACCACACATATCATTCCATGATTCAAATATGAATTCAATAAGAAATATCAATAAAAATGATAGTGCACTCAACCAACCAACTAGCTAATGCAAAATACCAAAAATATTATTTATTTTATTGATACAAGATCACACGAAACAACTAAGTGGTAGAGGTAAAACCATGTGCCTCAAAATCATGAGAGAACAAAACTATTGACCCCAAAAAATATATTTTGGTAGTAAGTTTTCTTAATATTAAATATTTTTTCAATGTGCAAAACATAAAAAGTAAAAATCCATAACTATATCACACTTTTAGTTGCAATATTTCACCCTAAACAATTTCAAGTGAAACCATTTAACTCAAAACTAGTTGGTATTTATGTGACACAAAGAGTTTTGGATGAAACTATTTCACCCAAAACTATTAAATATCTATAATTTAATTTAAAACTTGGGCAAGGTTGAATTTACATGCATTGTTTTGAAAACTTTCGGGTGAAAGTGTTTAGGTCAAAACCCTTTCACACAAAAACTATCTATGTGATAGCCTTTGTGGTAACCTAACCCTTATTTTAGGAAAAAATGAACAAAATTCACCTTCAACTCTAGATTTATCCATTCAAGGGTACTTTAATGAAAATAGTAGAGTCTAGAATCCCAAAAATAAATATTTTGATTAGTACTATTAAGATTGAGGCTAATTACAAAAATTAAAATATGTATATATATATATATATATATATATATATATAGAAAAGTATGGTATACTAGAGGATATAATATTCTCTAAGAGAGTATAATTTTTTAAATGATACAGAATTCAAACTAAAGTTGGAGTCCCATGAAATAATGACATTTGGATAAGTTCAACTTTACAAATTATTATAAAAAAAATTAAGAGATTTCTTTTTCTTTTCTTATGCATTGGATTTTCAAGTTATCAATGTGGATGAAAATCAAAGAACAAAATGTTTTCTCTTCTTTTTGTGACATCCCATTGACCTTACCTTTTTCAAAAAAAAAGAAAACAAAATTATTCTCTTGAATTTATAAAAAAATATATCCAACTAACTTTTTAAAAAGTTATTAACATAAATTACATTAATAGTTTTGCAACTTATCAATTTATATCATTTTATAATTCAAAACATAAACATCAATTTTAGGCAATCCAAGTTAAATATATTTGTGTTAATCATTTCCTTTATAAAGAGTGACATAATTTTGAACTTTTACCATAAAATATATCTAACCAATATTACATACAAATTTGCAAGTGGACCCAAATAAATATCTATTTTAGATAATTAAAATATTTTTTCTTATACAAAGTGTACAACACCCTTTATGTAACATTCTCCTAATTATTGTATATATTACATAAGGATCAATTGATGAAATACATCATTATAGTCATCCATGAAACCACATGAATTTCTAACATGTTCTCATGCTCCATCAAGATACTTGCAATAACATCTAACATGACTAGCATCTAAAGAAACCAATCTAATCTTCCAACATGCCACATATGGAAGAAAAGGAACAAGCCAGGTGATGATGCAACAATCCAAAGAACACAAACATGAAATCCAAGTGACAATAAAGGCTCCCAACCATTGTCAAGACACCATCAAAATTAACAACCACATCAATTGCTAATACACATAATCATTCATACCTCTAAGATATCCAAACCTCAATAGATCTTATGCCAACAATTATCCAACCCATAAAATATAATCACAAGCTCTATGTATAAAACATGTCAATTAAGAATATGCACATCTATGAACTCCCATTGGATGGGTAATATCAAATATAAAATAAGATCAAGGAATACAAAGTTTACCAACTAACCCTCATATCAAAGTGTGGCTAATAATCATACCATATAGTAATAAAGAAAAATCACAATGATCCACTCATATAATAAAATCTATTGCATACTCTCTGATAATAAGTCACCATAACTTTCCCAATTCCATCACACTAAACCATGTGAACATGAACTTCCAAGGAATAGCCATAGATCAAATTGAAAAAACTTATAAATCATATCACACAACATGTCATTTTACCAATACCTCATGTTGATGTCTAAAATTGACATTCTTGAAAACCTCCTAGGAAATTTCACAAACACGGGACCAAATTGTAGTTTGTCGAATGGCCTTTAGGATTTTAGAAGCCAATTCTTCAAATTTGCTGGAGAAAAGGGAAAAAGGAAATACAAAACAAATCTACATGAAACTTCTCTAAGGCAATACACCACAATGTCTTGTGGTTCACTTTTAACAATGCATAATGTAGTTTAAGCTTATGAAACATTCATAAAGATTTAGAGTAAATACATGATTCAAATCCCATAACATAAATGCAAAGCTAAACAGTACAAAATAACAAATTAGAAATAACAAATAATAATTGATTCCACAATATTAGACATAGAACACCACATCCTCTTCATTGATGGGGGGAGAACAAAATACAAAGGCCACTAGGCCACAATTTAAGATCTTCAATCCTTCTCGTGAGGGGCACTTGTTAAGGTCTAATAAAAGTAAAAATTATTGTTATTTTCTATTAAAAGGTTGGACTATTACAACTTCTCCTCTGATCTTTTCAAAATTGTGAATCTCTATTATATGATAGAACCTCATAATATATAGGCCCCATATTTCTAACTTTGGAGGTTACAACTTGTAACAAAAATACACCTAGAAGGCTTGACCTATTTCTCCATCATGATACTATTGTAACTACCCAACCGTTGGAAACAAGCAACATTGAGAGAGGGGGTGAATCAATGTTTTGCAAAAATTAACTTTATTATTCTGATCATTAACCCACTTAAAACATTCAACCAAAAGTAATATGCAAAAACAAAGCCACAACACCATAACAAAAGGATTTTTACATGGAAACCCTATTAGGGGAAAAACCACAGTGGATGGCCAATCCACAATATAATCTGTGTATACTCAAAAAGTTTACAATATGGGAATGCACTTGCATTCAGTCTCACTGCCTAGAGCTCACTGCTCAAAATAGGAAGGCACACTTCCTTACAAGGATTTGGATTAGATCCAAGAGAATGAAATAAGAGAATAGCATCTAAAAATGCTTGATTATAGTTCTAGTTAGGCTTAGTAGTTGATCTTTTGTCCTTTTGATTGATTCTAGACTTCTTCTCTACTCTGCTCTGGCTCTCACCATAAAATATTTATTTGCAAAGTGAAATTGTGCATCAAATCGCTCAATTACCCTTTTGGTATTCACAATACACATCAGCACTCCATACATACATATCAAAATGAGATAATAGATCATTTACATATATTCGCGATTAGCAATTTAATCGCAACAAGTTGGCTCCAATAGAACTTAAGAATATTTGGAACTGTCAGCTCAAATCATGGGTT
>VDFB02004816.1:0-41165 GCA_007258455.2 Sequoia sempervirens | reverse complement strand
GTGTTTTTGCAAAATTTTCAAAAAAAAAATAAAAAATTTATGTGTTTAATGTTGTAAGATGCAGACCTAAGATGTGGATGTAGAATTTCAAAAAAAATTAAAGAAATTATGTGCAAAAATGCAAGCTAAATGACCTTTTCTCTAATGCAAAAATTTGAAATCCTAGATGCAAATTAACCAATGCAAATCTAATGCAAATTTAATGGAAGCTAGGATTAGGATGAAAATGGATGGGAAATCAGAAAATAAGATGTTCAAAAAGCAGGTTCACCAAAATGAACCGTAGATTTTTGGGTAGGGATTTATAGACTACTCTTGCACTCTTAGGATGTTTCACCTAAAAGGAGAGAGATAAACCCCACTCAAAAGTCTAGGTGGTTCACTCAAATTAAGATGTGTATGATGAAATTTTCATTAAATACAATGATCTAAATGCAACTAGATGATGAAATTGATCAATTAAGTATGCAAAGCCTAAGAAATGTTACTTGTTTGAAAACACATTATGTAATGCAAAAGCACCTAAAAATGAATGTAAATTGTAACAAAACTTGAGAAAACTGAATGTCTGCTCCTGGAATATGGATGAAGACTAGAAATGGCTTCTGGAATGATATTGATGCCGATTTTCAACCCTGGTGGGACTCATTCACCATTTTGGGTGAATTAGTCCTAATTCTACAAAACATTGTCGAAACCTATTTCTGACAAAAGGGTATCTAAAAATACAGAAAACCAAAAACTAACCTTGGAGTGGGACTCATTCACCACCCATGGAGAATGAGTCCTCTTTTGAATTTTTGAAATATTCAAAGGTGGAATCTTGAGCTTTGGGTCTATACTTTGATTCTCTACAGGTGTTCACTTCTGAAACTCTGATTTTTGAACCTGGAAGTGATTTTTTGTTGATATTTTGACTTGGACAATGAAGAGAAGACCTAAGAAACTTTGTAACTTGATTCTTAATGATTTCTAAGCTTCCAAGATGTCTAAATCTATAAACACACAAGACAAGAGAGAGAGAGAAATGGTGAATGTTAGGGCATGGGGGTTTGCCTTAGTCAAACCCCTTTTAGGTAATTAAATGAAAATGATGAAAGAATGGAATGAAACATGAAATAATGGAGTTTATTACCTTTCCATGATGATTGATCTTGAATTTCTGCAACAAAACATGAAGAATATTCCCTTGAATGTCCAAAAATTGATTATGAATGGCTTGTAATGCTAAAACCCTAACTTGCTTGACTTGAGATGGGAGAATGAATGATAAGAGATGTGAATTAGGGTTAAAAGACTTATATTTATAGTCATTTCACCTTATTTTACCAAAAATTGGATCCCTAAGGCTGGCATGTGAAAATAATAAACTTAAATTTTACTTTTTCCCACTCAAAGGTCAAAATTGGGCCAAATGGGATTCATTAGCCACCCATGGTGAATGGGTCCCACCTGGATGGCACTGATTCACCATGCATGGTGAATGGGTCCCATAGGGGCCATTTTGATAGCTAAGATGCCAGGAGAGAAGGAAATAAGGTTTAGATTGTAACTTTGTTGGGTATTTGATCAATTTAAGCCTCAAGATGCACAATATGGGTTAATAGGGGCCTATTAGTGATGATGTCAAGAGTAATTAGGGCGTGGGACACATAATTCAATTTGAAAGTGTGATTAAATACACTTTACAACACTAAATGAGGTACACATAGCATAGAAAGGAACAAGAACCGATGTGAATGTGCAAGACACATTACAAAATTAGTTTAACATTAAATTTAAGTTATAAGCCTTGTAGATTGATGTGATAATGTTATTAAACAAATTTATAATGTTGAATTAGGGAGAAATGGGTTCATTAAGTCTAGAAAAGCGTGAAAGTATCTTACAACACTTTACAACACCTTTACAAGACATCGTTAAAAGCATGTTATTCAATTTGCAAGGGTCCAAGACCTAGTGTGGATGCATGAAATTCATCACAACACCTGAATCAAGGCCTACTTAAGTCCAATTTATCATGAATTATTCCCATGTCAAGCAAGAGGTCCTTTTTTCTACGGTACATTTAGCCCCCACTTTAGTGAGAGGATGAACTTGCTTCAAACTATCACTAAAGTAGAAATTCAAGAGAGATCCAAGTGTATAGATGTAGATGAAAAAGAATGAAAAAGATCAAAGGAGGTTGTGCAAGCCCCTAGGATCTAAGATCCTAAGTCAAACCATCAAGATACATAATCATGCAATGGAAAGAACAAGAAAGATTAAAATGAAAGAGGTGGATGAAGCTTGGATCATTTGTCTAGCTAGTTGTGGATTAGATATAGTATTGTTTATTTTGGAAAGAAAATGCATACTCACTTTGGGGTGATGGAAACCTTGGCTATCCGTCGAGTGAGATATCCCAAAAGGTATACTCACTATGGGGCCACAAAAATTCTGGTTGTTCGCAGGGTGAGAAAACCCAAAAGGTGAGAAACATAATCTAGTTGGTATGTACTCAAACACATAGGTGGCTATGGGGAAATTCGTGCCTCAGAATGGGCTTCCTGGTCAACCATACCAAAGTTATACGTCTTGATAACTTTAAGAAGGCGCTACAAAGGAAAATTGTTTTTGAGCTCTATGAAGTAAGCAAAACTTTGTATGCTTGACACTCATAGACAATGTTAATGAAAAATAGTGTAAGAAATGTTCAAATGAATTTGCTTAGTTCATGCAAGGTCTCATCTTAGGGAACATTGTGCTTAATGTTTCCAAGACAGGATAAGTGCAAAAGAAGTGTCACGCTCTTGGAGGGATCCAATCCCAATGACTCCATCAAGAAAAGGACGTATCGTAAGAAGAAATAAATCACACAATGAAATGTGAGTGGTGATGTATGCCCTCACTTGAAAGCAGTTGTGAACACAAGTATTGTGATAAATTGCTTTAAAGTATAAGAATAGGAGATAAGAGCTTACTCGGAAAGCCCTATGTCAAATCTTATGTTTCTAGGAAGCTACGCCATGAAAAAGGGAATATGTCACATGTGAGCCAACTTAAGGCATGTCGTTCATATCCCAAGCTTGCTCTTATATGTTCATGAAAGGTTAACAGCTAGCCAAAGGAGGCAACCGCAAGTGACATACGAGGATAAGGCTACATAACCCCTTTCCCCCACGAAGTGCAGGACAAAGGTGAGCTAAAACGATTAATGAAATGTAGGCGAGAGTGAAAATTGGTATCAATTAGAGGAATTAGGTGCCCCACAGAGGGAAGCATACCAAACTCCTGCTAATGTTGGATTTTACAACTTGAAGCTTGACATTCATTAGTGGAGTGACCATGAACTATATGATAGGTATAGAATGAAGTCTTGGAATAGCATTTCTTACGAGTTCTAGGAGGGAGGGTGATCAAGTGCTCTTGGAGGAGCCTCGACAAGATTCCTTCTAGATCGATGGTAGAAGGTGGTCTTGTGATTTGCGTCAAAGATACATCTTACTCAGTATTAGATGTCATACTTACACAAGTTTCTCTAGATTGCAAGATTTTGTTCTCACTCTTACAGGAGGAGGGAAAATCTATCGAATTCAAATCATGCACATTTTGTGAGATGACATTGGCATTAAGCGAAGGTGTATTTGTTTGTTTCATATTTTGTAAAGGATGATTTTCAAGACCACTAGTGTCGACGAGGTTAGGATGGATGACGGTTAGGGTTGAGTTAGGAGTATGTTGTGTGAGATTGTTGATGTTGAGTGAAGACTTGTTGATCTCGATCAAATGACAATAACCAAGACCATGAGTTGTTTGTTGTGTGATAGGGTTGATAGGGTTGCAGATACGTTATTATCGAGCACCACATCCGTTTCCACTATAGCCAGGTTGTTTCGCGAGTTCATAATCTTTTCCATAAAGATTCTTCACTGCTTTTGGATTGGGTGGTGGTTCGTTATTGCGTTCATCAAAGGTTGTTGTGTATGTTGTATTTTCTTCCAAAGTAGAGGAGATAGATGGTGGAGAAGATTGTGTAGAATTTTGAGTTAGCATGATGGTTGGTTGTTCTTCTTTCTCATTTGTGTGATTATGTATTCACCCATAAATGATGGTGTGAATTCTAAGGATCCCCAATCATCGCCAAATCATTTAGACAACGATTCCTCATTGTTTTGTTCTATTTCAAGAGGGTCTATATTGGATGTTGGAATCAATGTTCTCAAAGGACTTGTAGCTCCTCTTTCAAGGTGCAAGTAACATTCAGGATCGGGGTCTATTTCAACTTGATAAAAATGTTATTGTTATAGACATATTTCATTATATGATGAAGGGTTGAGGGCACTACATTCATCTTGAGCAGGAATCCATGGTCTGCCTAAAAGAAGATTATATGAAAGATCATAAGGCATTACATGAATAGGAGTTTTCAAAGTAGCCACCCCAATTGTAATAGGCAAAGTAATTACACTTAGCGGTTGCTTTGTTGTATTATCAAATCCTTCAATAGATACAGAATCAGGTATTATTTGTGACTTGTCAATACGCAATCTATCAAGGAGATTCACACTACACACATTAAGGGTAGAACCATTATCAATGAGGGTTTGCTTCATCCCTATCCGATTGTATTGAGCAATGATCATGAAAGCTACATTTTGTTTTTGCACTTCCAAAGGGGGGAGTTCACTTTGTGGAAAACAATGTCAAGATAATGAATTTTTTGTAGGAGTATTCTTGAGTTGTTCAACAAGATTTTACTCCTTTCCACTAGGAAGACTTGGTAAGATAGGTCTAGGGGGATAGGATTTGGAAAAGGTAAGGGTGTTGGGGTTGGTTGTGGCAGTTGTAGATTATTTTGAGTGTTATATGTATGAGCAACAGTATTATAACTCAGTTGTTGCAATACATTGTTCTTAGTTGGGTAAAGGAAAAGTTCGGGTTTTTTTTGAGGTGGAGGTTTATTTGAAGGGGGGTAAAGGATGATTTGAGGTTGAATAATTTTAACATCCCTTAGCAAGTGAGAGTCTATATCATTAGTTTGGTTCTTGTCTTGCATCATGATATCCTTCCTGGGAGGAGGGTTTTGAGGAGAACTACAAATCAAATTTTCTTGGCATTCTAATGTTGGTTCTTTGAAAAGGACTTCATCACAAGTAGGATAATGCTCAATGGTTCAATTGTATTTCCCAAGAAAGGTTTTTTTTAAGTGAAGAGGGACAATGAAGATTCTCATGACCATCATCAATTGTGCTTTCTAACAACAAAGTATCTTCTTCACAAGTAGGAGAGATACTAGGAGAAGGAAAAATGTTGTTGTCATGATTACTTATGGTTGTATTGTCTTGTTTAAGAAGAATTTTTTGAGGTGGAGGGGGAAAACTAAGATTCTCATGATCTTCACAAAATAGGTTTTCTAACATCAAAGTATCATCTTCACAACAAGGAGAGATACTAGTAGAAAAAGAAATTGTAATGTCATGATCATCTAAGGTTGTGTTATGTTGGTTGTGAATGTTTTATCCACTAAGAGAGGTAAAAGGAGAGAAAAAACTAGGATTCTCAAAAGTATCATTAATTTATTCTTCTACTAAAATATCTTCGTCACCAAGAGGAGAAATATTATGAGAAGAACAACTATGATTGTTAGGAATGGCCCAAGTTGTAGTTTCTTTCACTAAAACACTCTCATAGGGAGGGGAGAGGAAATGTTTCTTACCATGTCTACATATGTAAGGTACTATGATTGTTTGAATAAGAATGAAAAGCATATGTAACCATTTCGTGCAATGTTTCAACAATATGAACAATGTATATGTAGAGATACAAAACACTCTTATCCAATGTATGCAACACCTTAAGAATGTAAACAATGTATATGCAAGAATGAAAAGCACTTCTAACAAATTTTTGCAAAGTTTTATGAGGAGAAACATTGTATATGAAAAAGTGAAAAGTAATTTTATCAATGTTATACAAAATTTCAGAATTGTAAGCATTTTCAGATGTAATGATGTGTGCAAATGAAGTGATTTGAAGAATGAGTAATCTAAAATGATGTTTTTGAGCTAGATGCATAAAAGAAACATTCCAGAAACTTTCCAAACTTATACTATATGATACTAGGAGGCTTAGGAAGCACATAAATGAGGTTTCTGATGTTGTAACAGTCAGTCAAAAATCTAGATAGGGACTGATTCGACCAACATGGTGAATGAGTCCCAGTATTGGATTTTTGCAAAATTTTCAAAAATTTTGATTTATTTTTCTTGTGTTTAATGTTGTAAGATGCAGACCTAAGATGTGGATGTAGAATTTCAGAAAATTTTAAAGAAATTATGTGCAAAAATGCAAGCTAAATGACCTTTTCTCTGATGCAAAAATTTGAAATCCTAGATGCAAATTAACCAATGCAACTCTAATGCAAATTCAATGCAAGTTAGGATTAGGATGAAAATAGAATAAAAATTAGAAAATAAGATGTTCGAAAAGAAGTTTCACCAAAATGAACCATAGATTTTTGGGTAGGGATTTATAGACTACTCTTGCACTCTTAGGATGTTTCACCTAAAAGGAGAGAGATAAACCCACTCAAAAGTCTAGGTGGTTCACTCAAATTAAGATGTGTATGATGAAATTATGATCAAATACAATGATCTAAATGCAACTAGATGATGAAATTTGTCGATTAAGTATGAAAAACCTAAGAAATGTTACTTGTTTGAAAACACATTGTGTAATGCAAAAGCACCTAGAAATGAATGCAAATTGCAACAAAACTTGGTGAAACTAAAACTGTGCACCTAGAATATGGATGGAGACTCAAAATGGCTTCTGGAATGTTGTTGATGCTGATTTTTAGGCTTGGTGAGACTCATTCACCTTTCTGGGTGAATTAGTCCCAATTCTACAAAACTATGTTGGAACCTATTTCTGACAAAAGGGTATCTAAAATTGTAGAAAACCAAAAAATGACCTTGGAGTGGAACTCATTCGCCACCCATGGTGAATGATTCCACTTTTGATTTTTTGAATATTCAAAGGTGGAATTCAGAGCTTCGGGTCTGCACTTTGATTCTCTATAGGTGTCCGCTTTTGAAACTCTAATTTTTGAACCTAAAAGTGAGTTTTTGTTGATATTTTGACTTTGATGATGAAGAGAAGACATAATCAACTTTTCAACTTGATTCTTAATGATTTCCAAGCTTCCAAGATGTCTAAATTTGTAAACACACAAGACAAGAGAGAGAAATGGTGAATGTTAGGGCATGGGTGTTTGCCTTGGTCAATCCCCTTTTAGGTAATTAAACCAAAATGATGAAAAAATGGAATGAAACATGCAATAATGGAGTTTATTACCTTTTCATGATGATTGATCTTGAATTTCTGCAACAGAACATGAAGAATCTTCCCTTGAATGTTTGAAAATTTATCTTGAATGACTTGTAATGTTAAAACCCTAACTTGCTTGACTTGAGATGGAAGAATGATGTATTAATGAATGATAAGAGATGTGAATTAGGGTTAAAATACTTATATTTATAGGAATTTCACCTTATTATCCTAAAAAATTGGATCCCTAAGGTTGACATGTGAAAATAATAAACTAAATTTCACTTTTTCCCGCTCAAAGGTCAAAATTGGGCCAAATGGGACTTATTCTCCACCCATGACGAATGGGTCCCACCTGGAAAGGATTGATTCTCCATTCATGGGGAAGGGGTCCCACAAGGACCATTTTGACAACTAAGATGCTAGGAGACAAGGAAATAAGGTTTAGATTGCAACTTTGTCGGGTATTTGATCAATTTAAGCCTCAAGATGCACAATATGGGTTAATAGGGACCTATTAGTGATGATGTAAAGAGTAGTTAGGGCCTGGGACACATAATTCAGTGTGAAAGTGTGATTATACACTTTACAACACTAAATGAGGTCCACATAGCCTAGAAAGTCACAAGAACCAATGTGAATGTGTGAGACACATTACAACACTAGTTTAACATTAAATTTAAGTTATAAGCCTTCTAGATTTGTGTGATAATGTTATTAAACACATTTTATAATGTTGAATTAGGGAGAAATGGGTTCATTAAGTCTAGAAAGGCGTGAAAGTATCTTACAACACTTTACAACACCTTTACAAGACATCATTAAAAGCATGTTATTCAATTTGCAAGGGTCCTAGACCTAGTGTGGATGCATGAAATGTATCACAACACCTAAAACAAGGCCTCCTTAAGTCCAATTTATCACATGAATTATTCCCATGTCAAGCAAGAGGTCCTTTTTTTTATGGTAGACATTGATGAGAATCCATGATCCATACCTCTCATCTTTTTCATCCTGAAGCATTGATTAAGCTTTTTTATCTCAACCATACATTCCTCATTTTCTCTCCTATAAATAGATCACTATTTGGAGACAAATGGATCCATCTTTTATTGCAAATTCATGGTGTTAAATTTACTCACATCCATACTCTCAATTTGCACACATTTAGCTTATTTTCAGTTCATTTTAGTTGCATAATAGCTTCACGCTTTCATTAATGGGTTCCATGCATCCATCTTAGTTTGTAAACAAATTAGGGTTTTCATCTTCTAGCATCATTTTAGGTTAAATTAGCTTAGATTAGCTTATAAATTGCATAATTAGATCATTTATAGCACAAAATCATGGTAACTTAGCTTGCATCATGTTTATTTTGTGCATAATTTAGGTTTTTCATACATCAAAAACATCATGGTTTCATCGGTTCTCTTCCATAGAATCGAATGAAACAAGCTCACTATCACAAGATTGGGAAAAAGTCATCGGTCCACATCAACGCGACACTAATTCCACAACAAGATAAATTGCAATGGATTAGAGTAGATGTTTTCTTTAAAGCTTTCATAAGATTAACATGTTAAGTTTTTTGATAAAATGTTTACTTTCAATTTTGATTTACTGATCTTGTTGAGATTCGAGTATTGGTTGTCTCATTATGCTTCGATTCTCCATGGATCAAGCGTAATAGGGCCCATAACCGGTATCCTCGCATCGACAGCAGTGAGGAAATGAACTGTTTGATCAAATGCTTTGGTAGACATGTATGGAAAATGTGGTAGCATAGAAAAGGCGGTGAGCTGTTTGAAAAAGTGCCTAAAATAAATTGGGTCGGACATCACCATGGGACCACATTTCTTTGAGGCATTTTTTCAAACAACTCATTTCCTTGTCTATGCTATTGCTTACTATTATTCTTTCATATATTCCTTCCAATCATCCATAGCATAGACAAGGCAACGAAGTTTTTGAAAATATTCCTCAGTAAAAAGTGGCCTCATGGAAGGTCATGACAAGCAAATGCAATTGGAAGCTGCTCCTACTTATTACTTATGCTATGTGAAGTAATTGCATCATTGCTTATGTTGACTTTCTAAACAACTATATTGTAGTTGAAATTTTGTCATCTATCAACATCTACTTATTAGTTATGGAATGTGAAGTAATGCTTTGAGTTTGAAAGATGTACAATGCAATGCAATCAACGATATGAATATAGACTACACAAATCTATTGAGCACAATTCATTAGTTAAACTCTTTATTCTATTACCTGCGTGTAGGTTTGACTAAATCCATTAGCACTGGGAGGTATTCCCTTGAAACCTCCAATATTAGCCTATTCAACATCCAAAATCACATATTAAAATACCATTCATAAAACAATGCTATCAACATGTAATAAATTTATAATTGTTTACTAGTTACATACCTCAACAGTAAGTGCAATGGATAAATAAGCAGGTGTAGGGCCGGTGTATCCAATATCAACACTGTGACCCTGCAATTTTATTAAAATCATAAAACTAAATTAGTTAATCTTGCATTTCAAAATCAAAATTTAATAAGTTAAATTCAATGAACATGCTAACTTTTACCTGGGTATCAATGCCATAGGCCTCATGCAAAATGTCAGTTGCCCTCGCCATCTCCATAGTTGCAAATGGATCCTGCATAGTAGCCTCCTGAGTTTCAGTGGGGTCATATGAACAAGTCGACCTGCAAGATTGACACAAATGGGATCGAAGCCCACCACTCAAAGACTCCCCTGGATGGCATTGTAGAATAGGGTTGACATGTTAGATAACACTCTGTTGGTGGTGGAACCAATGAATAGGAAACCTCTTCGCATTGAGGGTAAGGTTTGCATTTGTACGTGGGTTAGTGAATAATGAGCACAAATCACCTTTTGTAATTTTTATATCTTTTACATCTTTATATGATAATTTATCCAGGTAATAAGCCCTAGCCACCTACCTCCTATCTTGTCAACCAGTTAATTGTTTTCTTATTGAACCTACATGTTTTAACATTTCTTTGAGTGAAGTTGCCAGGGTCATTCTTTCCACGGTTGAACCATTTGGATCGTTCAACCTCCTAATTAAATCCTCAATTTGTTTTTTATTGTTCTCAATTTCACTCATTAAGTTTGTTAAGTGCCAGGAGGATGTTGAGGGATTGGTGGAGGAGATTGTTGTTGTGGTTGATTAACTTGAAGATTTTGTTGTTTTTGTTCTTGCTATGCTTGTTGAGGATTTTGTTCCTCTTGTTGTTGTTGTGCTTGTTGAGGATTTTGAGGAGGGTTTGCAGGTTGATTAACATCTCCTACAAACTCAAAAAATAAATATCAAAAACAACCTAAAACTAACAAATTCAAAACAAAAAACAAACAACCCTTACCTCTCAGACCTCCTCATCAACATGGTGGCATCTTGGCGATGAAACAACAACAGTTTGATGAAGAATTTTGTAGAATAGCTCCTCCCAAAACGTGAGCATGAAAATTTGGGGTTTTGGTCGCGGACAAGAAAAACAACACAATTACAAGTTAGAATGATTTCGATTTTTTTGTTTTGCTTTTAATAGCTCATAATGTGAGTGCATTATAATGTGCTCATGTTATGTGCTCATTGTGCCCGAGCCTCAAGCTCGTCACACCAAGTCATAATGCGAGCACACTATAGTGCGCTCGTGTTATGAGCTTTCAAAACTTTTTTAAATATTTGGCCACAAATTGGCTACCCATATTTTTGCACCCACCCATGACCTTGTAAAAACCCTAATTCTAGAAGGTTCCAAGAAGCTTGTTATAAGCAGTTGAGTTGTATGTAGATGGGGGTGTATTCTTAGAGTTTGATAGTAGTCATTTTGTCTCTTGATATCTAGTGGTGATACTCCTGTGAGAAGCTTGGTCTGCAAGTATATTGTAATCTTTTGATTTCTAAATAATATATTGGGTGGCTTTTGGAGTGTGGGGTTTTTCTCATAAAAGGGTTTTCTCCACGCAAATCTTCGTGTTGTAGTATGCATGATATTTGTGTTTAAGTTTTTGTAACCATTAAAGATTTGTAAAAGTTTTGCATTATTCTCCTCTCAAGGTTAGTGTAGGAAGTTTTTCTACTACCTTAGCTTCCTTACAACCCCTTTCCTATATGTTCTCATAGCTTATGCTCTTGGCTATTTATTCCATCATGCAAAGGCCAACCAACTCATCTGTGGCATTTCTTTGCCCAATAACTCCACTGCCCTCAACTCACACTTTGTTGATGACAACATGCTTTTTATCCAAAATGATGCAAATGAGGTAACTAATGTCTTGGATACATTTGACCTATTTTGTACCATTTTTTGTTCCAAGTTGGAAATGCACAAGAAAAATTTTAATGACTAGATCTACTCTCCACCCATCTTGGATTCTTGTTGATTAGAAATAGATAAAACACAACACAATCACTAGATATTTGGGCATCCCTTTTGGAGTCAAAGTTTCTCTCAAAGACATGTGGACTTGGTTCTTGAATAAGATCAAGATCAAATTCTTGAATTGGACCAATAGATTCTTATCTATGGCGGTGCGTATTCAAGTAGCAAACAAAATCCTGCTTGCTAATCACATTTACATATCCTCATGTTGGCTACCTTCCAAAACCTGTACAATCAATTAACTCAGTTGATCATAATTTTTTTATGGGCCAAGTGGGGAACCAAAAAAGAGGATTGCCTACTACTTCTTGGCAACATTTTATTTAGCCAAAAGACAAAGGAGGATTATGAATCATTGATTCATATACGCAAGGAATTTTCCTTACAACTTTAAATGAATAATTAGAACCTTGGAGGGAGATGCTCCTTGGAAAGAATTGGTGAAATTTCGCATCCAAACTGCTTTAGATGGTCACCCTTGGGACACTGTCAACTATAAAGACAAGATCCTCTTAGCTCCATTATTTAAAACTCATGGATCCACTCCATTCAATTCTTTTTGGAAGGCTTGGCAGACCACTTCAATGATATTGATCTATGTTTTGATAAGTCCCTCAGTGATGGGCTTAGTTTTCCTTACTCCTCTATTTGGTGGAATCAGTTGGTGTAACAAAATGGTTGTCCTTTAGGTACCATTAATAGACTTAAAGGTAAACACCTTTTTAAAATAGGTATTCAAGTTTTTCAAGATCTATGGAACCCCTTTACTTTCCATTGGAAGTCATGGCCTACTCTCAAAGCTCAATTTTATCTCTCAGCTTGTGATAAATAACCACTTCTTGAAATACAACAAATTGTTTCTCCTAAACTACATTCTCTACTATCTTTGGATTGTCATGTTAATTTGATGAATGATTGGCAATGGCCTAATGCTCGCAGCATCCACTTCTTCCCCCTTTGATCCATATATAAACAACTTATGCCTCCTATAACCATCACACCCCATCTCAATACGAAATGGCATTGCTCCTTCCTACAAACCAAGTGGAATAAACTGAGCCACCAATTCTAGAAATCTAGATCCAATGCTCAATCTCAGATTCTTGTGTGGAAGCTTCTACATGTTAAGATTGCTATCGGTAATTATCTCAAATTTTTACCCTCAACCCACTTGTCCGTCTTTTGCCAGAATAAAATCCATAAAGCATGTTTTTTGGTCTTGCATCCATGCTCGTAACTTATGGCACTTACTGTTCACCTCTGACCTCTCTGCCTGCTTTGTTTCCCCAATCCTGAACCTGAAAATTAGCCCTCTTGGGTGCTTCTCCTGCCTTTGTTATTTTAGTTCACACTTGTAGACAAGTGAATCTCAATTTTCTCTGAAAACTCTGTTGTCTTGCTATGTTCTCGAACACCATCCTCTCCCCTTAGATAGAACTATAAATGATTTGTGTTGAGTTGACTATCCAAATAGTTAATCTGCAAAGTGTTCGACTTTCCATTGATCCAAATGTAAGAACTTACACAACCTTTTTCTTCAACTACACACAATTACCCCTATTAATGGATCTTCGAATAATGCTTGAATTCAGGTCAAATGCCCTGCCCAATATTAATTTGACAACCTGGGAGAGCATTCAAAAGGGGATTTGTAGCACGATTATGAATTGTCTCATAGTGAAAAGGGTGAATTTTTTACAATTACACAGATTATGGATTACTTGGCTCTTACGGTGAGGCACTTTTGAGAGTTAGGCAGATTCTAACAATGAGTTTGAATAGGAACCTACTGATAAAGATGATGATGTATATCATTTCATGAGCTATATACCTATTGATAACGTATTATATGAGTTGGACGGGTTGAAGGAAGGGCCATCAGTCTTGGCCAGTTCAATGGAGCTCAAGATAGCTTAGAATGGTTGAAGATGATTCAACCAGTAATTGAAAAATTCATTGAAAAGTATTCTAAAGTGAAATAAGATTTAACATCATGACAATCATAAAAAATAGAAAAGATATATACACTGTAGAACTTAATTTGATCTTTAGCGTAGGAAAGATTAGATTATATAACAGTTGACAGCCACCAAGTGCAATGGAGAAGACATGATGGATGTAGATTCTAGGCTAGGATGTTAGTGTAGAATATTACCACTATTAATGGATCTTCGAATAATGCTTGAATTCAGGTCAAATGGCCTGCCCAATATTAATTTGACAACTTGGGAGAGCATTCAAAGAGGGGATTTGTAGCAAGATTATGAATTGTCTCATAGTGAAAAGGGTGAATTTTTTAGAATTAGGCAGATTATGGATTACTTGGCTCTTATGGTGCTCGATAGTTTTTAGAATTAGGCAGATTATAGCAATGAGTTTGAACAGAAACCTATTGATAAAGATGATGGTGTATCATTTTATGAGCTATATACCTGTTAATAACGTATTATATGAGTTGGACAGGTTGAAGGAAGGGCCATCAGTCTTGGCCAGTTCAATGGAGCTCAAGATAGCTTAGAATAGTTGAAGATGATTCAACCAGTAATTGAAGAATGCATTGAAAAGTATTCTAAAGTGAAATAAGATTTAACATCATGGCAATCATAAAAAATAGAAAAGATATATACACTCTAAAACTTAATTTGATCTTCAACATAGGAAAGATTAGATTATATAACAATTGACAACCACAAAGTGCAATGGAGAAGACATGATGGATGTAGATTCTAGGTTAGGATGTTAGTGTAGAATATTCTGCCTTGAATATTCCTCTAGATAAGTTTGCTAGTTATTAGATTTTTAGGATAATGATTGCTTAGTTGTGCAATCTTGCATGGAGTTGCATGCCTATTTTGTAGTTGGTAGTTGCCATTCTAGATGGCTCATCTCTTGCTACATATATTGTGCTCATTCTTTTAAGAAATTATCAATAATAAAAAATAATGCATTTATTCACAGTTTATCTTTCATTTTATATTTTTGTAATTTTATAGTTTGTAACTCAACTAGTATTCCTGAAATTCTTACATGGTATCAGAGCAGAGGTTAGTTTGAGCACAAATTTGTTTTATATTGCAAGGTAGAAATCATGGAGGCAAATGTGAACATTGATTAGTGCATGCACTCTTTCCTATTTTCATGCATTATGTTTGCTTTTTCATTTTGATCTCAACACTTCATTTCAGTTCCAAATCATTTTTCAATCAACTTTTGCTTCATAGATTCTAGAGTTGAGCCAATTTATGAGTTTTTGAGTGTTCCTTAGCATCAAGTCTATTGTTGCTTTATCATGATTCCAACCTGAGTCGTTCAATGACTCTAATATGGTTTCTAGGAAACATATTATCTTTCCTTGCTTGTTGGATTAAGGATTCCAATGTTACTCAATAAGTGTGCTTCTAATGCTTCTTTGCAACAAATTATCTCATTATGCAGGGGGTTGTATGGCTTCACTTGTTATAATTTTTGTGTGGATGGAGATTGATTGAATTTGTGATGGATATCATTATTGTATCTTTTGGTTAGGAATTTTTCCCATCGGGTTTCTCCTTTCCTCTTTGTAATTGCATACCTAACATGGCCTTGTAGCCGGGACCCATTCATGTTTTCATGCATCCATCTTTGCATTTTTTGCATATCTCTCTATTCACCTAGCTATACTTAAGAGGGGGTGTTAGTGTAAAATATTTTGCCTAAAATATTCCTCTATATAAGTTTGCTAGTTGTTAGATTTTTAGGATAATGATTGTTTAGTTGTGCAATCTTGCATGCAGTTGCATGCCTATTTTCTAGTTGGTAGTTGTCATTCTAAATGGCTCATCTCTTGCTATATATTGTACTCATTCTAAAGCAATTATCAATAATAAAAATCAATGCATTTATTCACAATTTATCTTTCATTTTATATTTGCGCAATTTTGTAATTTTCAACTCAACTAGTATTCTTGAAATTCTTACACAGGAAAACATAATGCTGCCATTGAAGTACATGATAGGTCTCTCATAGAAATAGATTCAAATATTGATATCGTCAAGGAGAAGATATTGTTTGAGGAAGAAAAATTCAAGAAATGGAGGACTGAAAATATTCATAGGAAGCATAATTACATACCATTTTTGTTCAGTTTTCTCAAAATGCTGGCTAAAAGAAAGAAACTCAAACCTCTGATTGAAAAGGCAAGACAAAAGACATGAATGATCTTTGTGTGAAGATAATTTGCAAGTGAGTTTGATCTAGTATCTCATGTTGTTGGATGCTTTATTCCAGCTATGGAATAGATGTGATTTAACATGATTTGACTGTTGTTTCTATTTCTCTTTGTTGCCCTTATTGTATTTACAATTCTTGTTCTGTTTGGTTGCTAATTCTATCTACTGGTTTGTTGCTGATTGTATGATTGGTTTTTAAATTAATAAAGTGCTTTTTTCAATAAAATAAATAATTTTAAAATTTAAATATCAAAATTGATTCTTGAGGATAAATAATTATAAAACTGAATTGGAATAAAATTATGAATCAAATTTCATACAAGAAAATGTCACTTATAAATTTATTATTGATAAAAACATTATAATAAAATAGACCCAAAACATTATAAAAATAGATACAATTAAGTGATTTCCACCATTACATTTTGTAAAATTAATAAAAACTATTGTAATTTAATAATAATGATAATAGAATAAACTTAAAAGTATTTTGTAAATTAAATTAATCTATCAGGTGTATCACCAAATATGATTCAATTATACAATTTAATATGTCGAAGTGGGGAACCTAGAATAACACATAAATCCAAACGAAAAAAGGTATAAATATTGAAGACCTGAACAATCTGGGAAAATTGATTTTCAATATAAAAGAATCTTAGGAACAATCTGAGTTTAATGTACGTTGAATTCCCTTCGTCGATGTCAATTGGGTCTCTGGCATACCTCTGCAAATGTGTCCATTACACTACTTCACTGCCAAGTTTAGGATATTCTTCGAACGGTCGGAGGTTTAGGCTATTCGTTGAATGGTTGGAGAGCTTTACTTTTGATTATACTCTTCAATACTTTTAACGCCCTCTTTCGGTTATTAAAAAGAATTCTCTTATTCCTATTCATGGCATTCCAATCATCCTCAATCATTTTCGTGGAAATGGCTTTCCAACATTCGTAATTTCCTAGGAAATATAGTCATTCTCACACTTCACAGAACACGAAGATGCCCATGTGTTTCTTTTCTCTTGAAGTATTGAACAAAGCAGAATCTACATTTGTTCTTGCCCGATAACCTACAGTTATTCCCTGTTAAAGATATTCACGAATATTATGAAATCATCTGTACCATAACGTGGAATTGAGAGATGCAACATACATATAGAAAGGATCTATGATCCTTCTTCCTATGGGAGGGAAAATGCAATCCTTGTACACTGTACTTAGCATGCGCACAAGCCATTCTTGTATAAATACACAATTGTGGAAGTTAGTGTTGTGTGTGTATTCATTTGTGCAGGTGGGTGTTGGATTTATATGCATTTGTGCAGTTGGATATTGTGTATATATCCATTCGTGCAGGTGGGTATTGTATATATATCCTTCTGTGCAGGTGGGTTTTGGGTGTATACTCATATTTGCAGTTGGGGGTTGGGTATATATACATTTGTGCAATTGGGTTTACTATTCTGTATCTATCATTTTTTTGCAGGTGGGTGTCGTGGAGCTGCAGTGATGGAGCCAACTCAAATAATCCTGGCAGGATTCGGAGCAGGGGTAAGTGCAAAGCAACTCACAGAATACTTGGAAAAAAATGTGGGAATTGTGTGGAGATGCAGACTGAAGACATCATGGACTCCTCCCTCTTCATTCCCAAAGTTCACAAACGGAAGCAACTGCTTGGTTGAGAACAGAGAGAAAGTGCCTCCCCATGCCTTTGTTCACTTTGCCGCTCCAGATGCTGTCAAGGAGGCGGTTAGGCTCGCCAGCCTTAGAAAACTTGTGTTCAACAACCAAGCTCTCAAAATCAAGGTTGGTAACGAAACCTCATCTAGAGTGCTTAGAAGAAGAACAACTCCACCCCATAGATTTTCTCCTGTTACGGTTCAAATCGGTTCATTGTACAGCCTTGACCAGCTTTTGGTTGCTTGGAGGGGACCTACCTCTGGGGTAGATTTTCATGTAGACCCATTTGATAAAAGATGTAGGATTATTTTAACTCGACATCAGTTGTTTGGTTCCCGGAAAAACAATAAAGATACTTTCATAAAATGTGACTTCAAGATTGAGTTTTTGATCAAAGACATTAGAAATGTGAGGTTTTTCATTGAGACGGGAACTTTGGTTATGCTAATCCAGATTTGGGTGCCTCCTTGTATATATTATAGAACTGCAGAAGATGATATTCATGTGGCAGTTCCTTTTGCTCTATTAGATGATGACGATCCATGGATACGAACCTTGGATTTTACTCCTAACAATGCAATAGGTAGGTGCTTGGTCTATAAGATTGCGCATTCTCCTCGTTTGGGTCACACCATGGAGAAAGCCAAACAATACTTCAAACAAAACGGCTTGCTGGATGAAAATATTTCTAATGTTTCTAGTCTGAAGAGTCGGAACGAGCCTGCTGTTCGTAGACCAGAGTTCTTTCTGATCCTTCCACCACGGTCACAAATCCCCTTTGATACCATGTTCCTGCTAACTGCTCTTGTACACAAAGGAATTGTAAATTACCACAGGCTAACCCCTGAGTTTTACAACTTGTTGAAGAGCGAAGAGACATCAACCAAATTGTCCACAATGGCACTAAGGCACATGCTTTCCGACACATATCCAATTTTCGATCCTCTTGAAAAACTTAAGAACTTGCTTAGGTGGATCACAAAGTATCCAAAGCTTCTGAAAAGTCCAAAGATTGTTGAGGAAACAATTGAAGTTAGGAGATTGATCATAACTCCTACAAAAGCTTACTGCCTTCCTCCGGAAATAGAGCTATCAAACCGGGTCATAAGGCAATTCAAGAGGTATGCGGATAGATTCCTGCGAGTAACTTTCATGGATGATAGCATGGAAGCCATGTCTTCAATGACATTAACAGTGCCTATATCACCTCTTGTTAAAGACATTGTTAAAGACGTATCCTCTAGTTATCTTGACCACAGAACTGCTATATACTTGCGAGTGAAGCAAATACTGCTCAATGGGTTTGAGCTCTGTGGTCGTCGATATTCATTTCTAGCTTTTTCTGCCAACCAGTTGAGAGACCGTTCTGCATGGTTCTTTGCTAATGATAAATCTATTGATGTCCATCAAATTAAGTCCTGGATGGGGACTTTTCCTGAAAATAATGTCGCCAAGCATGCTGCTAGAATGGGTCAGTGCTTCTCTTCCACGTATTGCACAGTTCAGGTTCCAAGGAATCAACTTGAAGAAGACTTCCATGACATTGAAAGGAATGATTATAAATTTTCTGATGGTATAGGAAAGATCACTCCAGATCTTGCCATGGAAGTTGCTCAGAAATTGAAGTTGACTGTCAATCCCCCCTCAGCCTATCAGATCCGATATGGTGGCTTCAAAGGTGTTGTTGCAACTTGGGAAGCGGAACCTGGAAGCACACATAAGCTGTCATTGAGGCCCAGCATGAAAAAGTTTGAATCTCAACATGACATTCTAGAAATAATCACTTGGACACGTTTCCAGCCCTGCTTTCTTAACAGGCAGATCATTACATTATTATCAGCTCTGAGAGTTCCTGACAGCACTTTCAGTGAATTACAAGATTCAATGGCACATAAGCTTAGTCAAATGATTGGAAATGTTGAAATGGCATTTGATATATTAACCACATCATGTATGGGAGATTTACAATATACTGCTGCAGTGATGCTAAGTGCTGGTTTTAAACCTCAAACAGAACCACATTTAAAAGATATGCTTTCTTCCATAAGATCTGTCCAGTTAGAGGAGCTTCATCGGAAATCTAAGATTTTTGTCCCTGATGGAAGATGGTTGATGGGCTGCCTGGATGAAATAGGGGAGCTTGAATATGGGCAGTGTTTCATAAAAATTTCAGGCCCTCCCTTGGAGGGTTGTATTCTCAATAATGGCCCAACCTTTGTAGAGAGGAAAATGAGTCCAAGAGTAATAGAAGGAAAAGTGATCGTGGCCAAGAATCCTTGCTTACATCCTGGTGATGTACGAATCTTAGAAGCAGTTGATGCTCCTGGATTGCAACACTTGGTTAATTGCTTAGTCTTCCCACAGAAGGGCCATAGGCCTCATCCCGATGAAGCTTCTGGCAGTGATCTTGATGGGGATATCTACTTTGTTTCTTGGGACTCCAGGCTTATGCCAGAAAGTGGTGAGAGTTGGGATCCAATGAGCTATGCTCCAGGTCAAGCAAAAGAGTCAAAAGCACCTGTGACAAGAGAGGTATGGCTATTCTTATCATCCTTAATCCACCTTCGCACCCACATTTATTCTAATAGCTATTGGTTTTTTAATATGCAATTTAATTTTTCAAGAACCTAAATCAAAAAATTCTTTAGTATGGCCCATATAGACTTCCTTATTGAAATCTCCATTCACAAGGGTAGCCTTCACATTCGTCTGATGTACCTTTCAATCAAATTGAACAGCAATGAACAGTTTCAATTGGAAAGTCACCAATATAGCAGTTAGGGAAAATGTTTCCGAATAGTCCACTCCCGCTTGCTGTGCATATCTCATTGCAACTCCTCATAGTCACCAACTTGGTTCATTTCTATGTAGGAATTAAAGATTATGTAAGAGAACCAAAACTTGGTTTCTTTTATTCTTACTTCTTACAAGGACAAGTTCCAGTTCTCTCTCTGATGTAAAATTAACCATGCCAAATATGTGCAAAATTTTCCATGTATCATTACAATCTCTTGACATGTATCACTACTAACAGATTGTGACTTGGATTTGTACTGTCACTTACTAATGAATCTCTATTATTGATGATTCTAGCATCCAGTTCCAGGCATTTCATGTACCTGTTTGAGCCTTTGAGGAACCCTTTTCTTGCCTTCTCCCTGGTCATTAGTGTATTGGCCTTATTGTTTGTTGTAATGCCTGATAGTAATATGGTTCTTTAGTCGAAATTGTCACACTGTCTTGTTGTTTGGAACGGACAAGTTCTTTAGTTCTTTGTGTTTACCCCAAATTTATGCCTTAAACATAGGAAACTATTAAGTGATTGGAGAAAAAATCAATTAATGTTTCTTTCTGTGTTGTTACTTCATTTTTTGCAATGCATCTTGATATTTCTTGAACTCAATCTTATTGTTTCCATCCCATAGTCTTATTCTATTAAATTATTTCCTAGTCTTTCTGATGAGGGCATTATCATCAACCTTAGAAATATATAGTTTTTTCCCTTCTCTTTCTTGCCATGGGCTTTATGCTTTAGATGTGTCTTGAGGTTTTTGTGCTTTCTTGGATGTTTCTTGAGGTTTTTCGGCTTTCTTTACTGTTCCTTGGATCTCTTTGTGCATTTCCTACCCCTTGTGTTCTGTTTTCTTAGTTCATTCTTATGCTTCTAAAGTCCATTGTGAAAGTAAGTTCGAAAATGCAAAGCATGTATAATCTAGAGATGGATGGGCTTAAAGAAAATATTTCTTGGCATTGAGGAAACAAAATACAATAAGAGATTGCAGGATATTCATAAAGATTGTTGTCTGAAGGTGTCCCCACAAAGAAAAGGAAAGCTAGAAAATAATATTTCCTAATGCAACAAAAAAATCAGTAATCCAGAATGTAGCTTTATGGAGAATTGCTAGTGCCTAGGACAAATTTTTCAAGGCAATGTTTCAAAATGCATGGCTATGATATCGGATACCTCATTATTATGCATTGTGACAATGTCCTTCTAAGCAATACCTGATGGCGTCCCTGTATATGTTCTAGTCCATATTGATTATCACTTGTCAGGAATTAGATCATAGCATGTAGCTGCTGTAGAGAGTAGGTGTCAATATCTTAGGTTGTCAATTATTTGGTACTTGGCAGATGTCGATGAATGAATATTGATTTCTCAAAACATTTTTGATGTTATTCTCCCCATTGAGCCTCACTTACATTTCTAGAATTCTTCATAGTGGATTTAGAGGTGCAAAAAATATTTGTTATTTGATATTAAGGCCTTTATTTATGATATAATCCAGTTAAGGACAGCACTGAGTTGGCGGCACCATTATCTTGGATGAAAAATATTTATGTGGCAATGTTAATTGGAGCTACATTATAGATCAATCAGAGAGATTAAGAGCCCTCTAATGCATTAAAACATGGGCAGCAATTAATTATTTTGTGCTTGGACACAGAACTGGAAAGGAGCTGATTGCCCGGTCTAGTAGTGGCTCTGTGATGGCTAGAATTGCCAATGATGCATACCAGTTAACCTTGAAATGATCTTGTGGTCTAATGCCTATATGCACCTTATACACCTTACTCCCACTGGTACGGTACAAAGCCCTTAAAAAATGAGTTCCTTACCAAGCCCCAGTTTGGTCTTCTGGTATGGATTCAAATTCACAAGTAAATGGTTCTTTGTTCTTGCCATGAAGACACTTCTCCCTTTGTACAACCTACTTGATATTTCCATTGTATCTGTGTAGGTTTCATGTACTGTTGTGAGACTAGTCTTCCTTCTTACAATCTCTAAACAGAATAGACATTTTTTCCTTTTCATAGTTATATTCTGCAAATAATGCTCTCTAGTAGATCTGTGGTTTCGTCTCTGCTTTACCAGCTATGTCATGTCTATGAATAGCTCGTTCTTCTAGGTTTTAATAATAAAAAAAATTAATTAGGAACAACGGCAGTGTGATCAAATCTGTAATTAGCAGTAAAACTTTCAGTCTCCTAGCCATACTGCAAGGATCCAAAAGCTGTTTTTCACTATAATACTGTTTTTTAATGTTGTGGACCCAATACGTGGGTAATAAGCATGCTTCTGTTCTTCCTTGTATTATAAGTAGATAATGCCATGATTCTTATATATAGGGTTAGACACAATTTATGGCTTCCCTTTTTAAAATTTTGACACAACTGATGGCTTTCTTAGTAAAATTTTAAGCCAATTTGGTTGTTTCGATGAAGATAAACTAAACAATGAACTTGTTTTTAAATGCATGACTGGCTTAAAGAGAAGTCCATCAATTTTCTGCCATGCCCTCTCAAATCTCAGTTTTTAATCCAACTATGATTCTAGTTAGATAGTTTTTCTACGTCTACATTACTTTTTAAGTTTTTGGTGACCAATCTTACCATCTACGAACTTGAGCTTTTAGTGTTCTGTTTTCTGCAGTTACCTCTATGCAGTGTAAGCTGACAAATCGTGGTACACCTCTTAATCTCTTAGTCAGGATCTCTGGCAGAATAGCCTTTATTTACTTTCAGTTTCCTATATGTGCACAATGCACATTGGATGTTGGTGGTTTTCCTAATTTATATAAATGCGTTCTTAGATTGATTGAAAATTTGAAAGAGAGAATGCGAAGGCCTTAGAATGTTGTGCTTCGATCATTCATTAAAACATAGGTTTTTCACCGGAAACGATTGACTTTTGTTTGACAGTTTCTGGAAGAATTGCCTTTTCTTGCTTTCATATGGATACGCCGTGTGTTTTTTGATTTTTATTTATATAAAATTGTCATGAGATGAAAGTTAAAGAAGAAAATTCCTAGGGTTTAGAGTGTCATGCAATTAAATATTTATCAACATTCTGGACTTTTTGCAGGACGTTATTGAGTTTTTTGTGCAGCACATGGTCAATGATAGTTTGGGTGTTATTTGTAATGCACATGTTGTTAGGGCAGATCTAAGTGATTGTGGTGCACTCGATGAGGACTGTCTTAAACTTGCAAAGCTTGCAGCTGAGGCTGTAGACTTTCCCAAAACTGGAAAGGTAGCAGTGATGCCGCACAATCTGAGACCCAAGCAATATCCAGATTTTATGGACAAAGAGGATTTAGTTTCTTATAGGTCAGAGAAGATTTTAGGTAAACTGTATCGTAAAGTGATTGATATGTTTGGAGAAGAGGTTGGTGAACAAAAATGTTGTATTGACAAGGTCAATGCATCTGAAACATTACCTTATGACAATGATTTAGAAGTTGATGGATTCCAAGAATATGTTCAAGAAGCTTGGGAATACAAATGTTCATATGACAGACAACTTCAGACTTTGTTAGGTCAGTTCGGTATTAGAAAAGAAGGGGAGGTAGTCACTGGACATATTTCTTCCCTCACCAAATACAATAGCAGGCGGCAGGGTGAAATCAAGAAGAGGTTGCAGCATGCATACAGAGCTTTGCGAAAAGAGTTCCGGTTAATTTTTGAAGGAACAATAAATTTTCAAAATCTGGAGCCTTGTGAGCGGTCCAAATATGAAGCCAAAGCATCTGCATGGTACCATGTAACATATCATACAACATGGGTGCAGAAGACCACAGAACACTTAACAGAACCAGATTCTTGTCCCAGTGCTCCACTTCTGAGTTTTGCATGGATCACTGTTGATTACTTGGCCCAAATAAAGTTGCGGAAGCTCTGGCCCAGTGTGGATTACAGTCCAGCAATCAGATCAATTTTACCACCTTTCATGCTGGTAAGCCATAAGTAGAACAATCACATAATGAGGTCAATCACTTTTTGAGCTAACCATGGAGTACACCAAGTATATTGGTTTAAATTAGTTTAAGTTAATATTCTTCCAGTGGAAAAACATGGAAGAAGTTTTCATGTATATAGCCATTGGGAGCAAGGCTGCTCTGGCACTATATAAGGGCAGACTCGTCTCAATATTAGGCAAGAAATGTTTTAATCATTCCTTTTATTGCTATTGTTGTATAATGTATTTTTGAGTCCTATTGGTCTATTTCTACCTACCCATTGGCATACTGAAGTAGATTTTGAGTTACATTGCTGCTAGCTTTGGTGCAAAGACAGTAGGAAAGTATTTCCCCAAACAGCCATTGTGAAGTATTGCCTCTCTGCTACTATATAAATTCAGACACTTTTGTACCTAAAAAGGTAAGAGATGCTTTACTCGCTTCTATTTTTGTGCAATTGAATTGCATAGATATCAGCATCTCTGCCCTTAAAGCAGTTGGTTACAGGATGCTGAGTAAGTTAGCACCGATGTCCGAAGTCCCCTTCAGCTAAGCTGTCATGACTAGGGGGATCCATTCTGTTAGTCACCCAGGGACTAACCTGACCCTTACCATATCAGGTGTCTTTGGGGATTTATACCTTGGTGGATGGCATGACACCTTTACCTCACCAATCAAGCTATAACCCCTTCATCACTTTCTTTTGATGTTAATGTTCAGTGTACATTTTAGTCATCTTATTGATTTTATTCATCATTCAAATGGATAGCATAATTTTGTGGTTTTTATTTATACACTCAATTTTGTCATAGAATTCAAGCATCTGAAATTCACGCCATTAAAGAAATATTATTGAAATGATACAAAGAACAATATTTTTAGGATTAATATTTCAAACCATACCTTGTGGTCATCATCAAGATTAATAATAAGACTGCAAAACAAGAGTTGCTTGTACATATAACTACAGTTATATCGCAAGATTAAGCAACCATAAAAGCATTAGATTTGTGCATCAAACTATTTAATAATTGTAAACATGATTAAATTATCACAATACTAGCTTCCAAGCATATATCCACTAATTCTCCATCTCAATTTATAGTATTTTGGATACTTTCCACTCAATGTTTCTCTTACTTTCTTCTTCATAAAGTGTTTAAAAAACTAGTAGTATTGTTAATACACATCTCATGTGAAGAGTACTGCCAATACATATCTCATGTGAAGAAGACTAAATGTGATTTACTTAAGCTAAGCTTTCAGTGCAACCTCGTTGAATGTTAAAACAATGCTCCCTAATTCTCTACTTAAAAGTCCATGTTTTACAAATGTATGGGTGATCGCAAGAACAATCAATCTTGTAAATGCCACTCTATAATCATGAGCTGATCCTTTGTCTTTGAGCATGTTTGTAATTTTGTTAATTCTTATTTCTACCTTTTTAATAGGTTATAATTATGTTTATAAAATGTCACTAATTAGGGATATCATAGATTCAACTTAAAAATCATAAGATAATAAAGCTAGGCAATTAAATTCTTAGATGACTAATATCTAGTTTGGGATAGGCATCTAAAGTTGGTTTATTTAGGATAAAATTGATTACATTTCAAAGTCATCTATTGAACAACCTTCTTGTTTCTTTGACTTGTAAGAGCTTCATCATTATTGTTGTTGTCATCACCCTTGGATTGTTTTTGTTGCCAAGGTAAGCTACCAATCCCTTTTGATGCATCAACATGTTTGACTTGGACTACACACTTGAATGCCTTTCAAGGTGGCAATCATGGCTCTAACATTGGCTTCTCTATTGAATTTTGAACTTGTTCATGTTATCAATTAGATTCTACTACATTCACTGTATATTAATTTACTCAAGCTAGTTCCACATTGATTTCAATTGTCAGGTAAGCCACACATTAAACCACCATGTTAGTATTCTTACATCATACCCATTTTCGGAGTAGAGGTTGATTGAGTTGGTTCTCCTCCCTCTTGTTCTATTGGTCTTCCTCCTCGTTGATCTCTATAACTGAAAAATGTGGTGACTTTTTTGATATGAAGAAAGAGATGTATTTACCAATGGGTATGCTACCTTGGACAAAAGTCAAGTTGCAAGTGGAAGAGATGTGTTTCAAATGAAAAGCTTCATTCAAATGAGAGATGGGCCATTCAAACCATGATGCATGGAAGCCCATCCATCCTTTGATCTAGGGGGATTTGTGATTTGTATTGACTTGTAATGCAATCACATTACTTGTGCCATATGTAGTCTTCACTACTAGCTTTAAGACCTATCCTAAAACACGTGGATACTTAAAAACTCTAACTCTAACTATTATGCAACTTTCCTAAACATTAAAAAGTGGAGGATTCTCTTGTCAAAAATCTATTGATTGTGTTTCTCACACTTGCTAAGACATTTATTTGTGTGGCATTTTTGTATGTTAATGTACAATGACTACTCATTGATAGATTGGTCATGAGGAGTTAGAAGGGAGTACAAATAGTCTACATCTTGTGGCACATATTTGATCTTCGAAATATTATATGCAACTCTTTCATAACACGATCCTACAATTTACATTTTTGGCACAAAGAGATATATAAATTTGTAAATATCTTACTTTCCTCTTCATTAAGTGGCCTTCTTTAACTAGAACTATAGTGTTTTCAATACATATCTTGTGTGAATAAGACTTAACATGATTTTCTTAAGCTAAGTTTTAGATACAACCTCATTGAATATTAAAACAATGCCATCTAATTCTCTATTCAAAAGTCCTCTATGCTTTATAAATATATGGTTGATTGCAAGAACAATCAATCCTATAAATGTCACTAGATATAAGCATGCATTGAGAGGATCCTTTGTGTATTTGAGCATGTTTTCAATTTTGTATTCTTTTTTCTTCTTTTTTTAATAGGCTATAATTATATCTATAAGAAGTCACTAATTGAAATCAATTACATCACAAATTCATATAGCTTGTAGCATATATAAGCTAGATCTCACTAAAAATTTTGATGACTAATATCTAGTTGGATGAATTTGGTTTATTTAGAATAAAATTGACTACATGCACAACTTTACTCTTAAAAATCTTCCTTCTAGTTTATGTTAGTTTTGACAACTCTTTATCATTATTGTTCTCATAACCCTCATGATTTCTTTTGTTGCCATGATAAGCTCATGCTTCCTTTTGATGCATAGAAAATTTTACTAATATTGCACACTTGGATGCTTTATGGCTCCTAACATTGGCTTGTTTGTTGAGTTGGATCCTATATAGGGCACTAATTAGATTTTACTACATCCACAATAGATTAATTCATTCAAGCTACTTTCACTTTGATTTCAATTATAAGAGAATTCAAGCTTTGAACCACTTCATTACTATTTCTAACACCATCTATTTTCTAAAGTTGAGATTGGTTCTCCTACCTCTTCTTCTATTGGTCTTCTTCCTCCTAGATTTCTATAATTAAAATTTTTGGGAACTTTTTGGATATGAAGAACATAGATTTATTGACCAATGGGTATGGAATCTTGCATAAAGTTTAAGTTTCAAGTGGAGGAGGTCCCTTTTATTGTAAAGTTTAAATAAAATGAAGATGGGTCATCCAAAATAGGGTGTATGGAAGCCCACCTGTTCTTTGATATAAGAGGATATGTTGCTTATATGGACTCATAGTGCAATGATGTTATTCTATGGCATATGCTATCTTCAACACTAGCATTAGGACCTCTCCTAAAACATATGGACAAATTACACAACTCTAACCATCTCATCATGTAGCTTCTCTAAAAATGATGAAATTGAGGATTCATATAGTCAAAAGACTATTAGTTATATTTCTTGAAATTGTCAAGATATTCATTTATCTTGAATTTTTGTACATTAATGTATTATGACTATTCATTGACATAATTATCATTAGTTACAAGAGTACAAATATACATTTGATCTCTAAATTATTAAATAATCTCTTCCACAAAATAATCTTACATTTACAATACTAACATGATGTCTCTATAGTTCTTGAATCTTTCTTGTCAAATAGCACTAAAGTAACATCTTCATTCCATTACTTTTATATTTTCTTTGATTCATAATACATTTAGATTTATTTAGTTGTTTAGTCCCTTAGGCATGCCTAAGCTCTAGGAAATTGTTTCACCCTCCTTCCACCACACTTCCCTCTTCTAAAGAAAAATTCGTAAACTAAATAGGGTAATTTTCATTGGCCATATTTCTTTCTAGTCTTTTTAAAATCTTACACAAAAATATCTTAGCGCTAGATATTGTAACCTCTATATGCAAAATTGAGTTTGATCTAAAACTAAATTGTTGATGGTCTACGTAATACATTGAAATATGGATATATGAGTTTGGATCAAGGTTCATGTTGCATTCAAATGAACATTTTCTCCAACTATGGTCAATATCTTAAGGAGGAGATTTATCACGTAGTTTGAATTGATGCCTTTCCCTCTACCCAACCACCCATAGACTCAACCCCCTTATATTTTAGTTGGCTTGGAATTGACCATGTAAATTTTACTTTGAAATGCTAACAATGGTCAGTGGATTATTAATGTGAGGTGTCAGTCATAAAGCGGTCATTACAAGAAAACACTCATAACAAATAATAGGTAATATTATTGAATACAAAATTCAAGGATTAATAGAAGAATGTATGCAAATGAAAAGCTTAAAAAATAGAGGCTCACTTGGTAAAGATATTCAAAACCCATTGGTTCTAGATTTCAAAATAATCCCTATTTTGAAACTGCTTTCTTTCTCTAATTCATGTGAATTATTTTGCACTACTAATTAGAATACAAATGAGTTTTTTAAATAAAAATTATCCCATGCACTGTTGTATGTGGTTTATACCATTGTCTTTGGATGAACCTTGACATCTTTAAAAAGATGATAATTTGAAAAGATAAAGGTTTATTCACATGTTACTAATACTCTTTCCTTTATAAATCTCTATAAATACTACAAGAATTGAGGCAATGATCACATCCTTCCAAGTTTCTAAATTTTCCAATAAGGACACATTCAATCTTGTTCTCATAGTCATTTCTCATTATCGCGATGTATAATTTTTTCTTTTCCTTGTCATGGTTGCTTTGATCCTCTTTTCACCTTCATTTAGTACATAAAAATTATGATGAACCTTGAGGATGGTTGTGATGAATCATATGTGTGATATTGTGGAATGGTGGATGAGTCAAATAGTGGATTTTGGTGAGGTGGTATGTTTGTATTGTATTGATCATATGGAGGATTGTTAGGTGGTGGTGTGAAAGTATTGTATTGGTCATATTTATTTTGATTCACAACATTTTGAGAGTTTGGTTGCCAATTTTGTTGTGCAATTTTTTGTTGTTGGGCTTGTAGTTGTCTTTGCACTTGAACCTATTGTAAGTGTTGTTGTGTTTGTTGATATGATAGACCTTGTTATGGTGATGGCATGTGTTGTTGATGTTGTGGAAGAATGTTTTGTTGATGATTGAATGCCATATGACCTTGTTGTTGTTGATATTGTGGATGCATGTTTTGTTGGTGCATGTTATGGTTTTGAGGAGATGCTTTATATTGACATTGTTGATAAAATTGTTGACCTTGTTGTTGTGGACATTGTTGATATTGGTAGATTTGGTTGTTGTTGTTGATATTGGATATGTTGAGATTGAGGTGGTGGATTCGATTGTTGTGGTGGTTGATTTTGTGATTGATTGTGATGTTGTGATGTTGGATGTTGATATTGTTGATTGTGAACACCATTTAAGCTCAAGTTTGGTTGATATTGTTGATTTTTCATGTTTGTACCTTGAGTATTAAAGGTTGTTGGTTGTTGATGTTGTTGATTGTTAGGATCATTCAAGTTCAAGTTTTGTTGAGGTACATTTACCCCATGACTTATCATGTTTGAACCTTGAGCTTTGAAAGTTGGTGGTATATTTGTATTTTGGAAACCTTGGTTCGTATTGATGTTTCCTTGATTTTGAGTATTGCCCAAGAGGTTTACATGTTGATTTGAAGAAGTATTTTGACCTACCCCTTGCAAGGTAACTGTTGGTTGATTTGGTACATTAAATGAAGGAGGTTGTGGCATTGGTTGTGTAACTTTTTTTTCAAAGATTCACTACCATGAGCTCAAATTTTTACTGCTAGGTATCCAAATATTTGATCCAAAGGTTGTTCTTTGAGTGTATTTACATCAAAATCCGATGGAAGTTTAGCCCCACTTTGTGCTAGTTTCAAAATGTACAAGTTAATACCCAACTTCATCATGGTTTCTAATACATAAGGAAGAGTTAGGTCTTGTGACATTTCAAGAATCTCATTGATGGTGAATTTCTTAGGTTTGTTTGGATCAAATGTATTGTCCACTATGTAAACTATTTTGATTTGTGACATTTGAGGTTTTGTTTGAGGTGGTAGTTGTAATTCATTTGTAGTAGTAGGCATTCCAAATGGTAAATCTCCACTATTTTGTAGTCATTGGAATGTTTGACCCACCTTGATTAGTCCCCATGTTCTTTTCATCCTGTAACCTAGTTGTGATCATAAAAGTTGTGACCACCTTGGGGGATGTTGATCATGATGTTTTACTTAAATTTTTGTGTTCAAATGATTCCTCAAATTTGGATAAAAGTGGCACCTTAACTAATTTTGGACCAATGGTTTGAAATGGAGTTTTGTTGAATGGAATGGTGTGAAACTTTCAATATCTAGACAATGTTTTGAACTAGATCTAAGATTTTTTTATTTATTTTTGATGATAATGAATGCAACTTTAAGAGTTGATTTGTGACTCTAAAGTGTGTTAAATCACCTTGGTTTACCAATAATTTGACCTAATACTTGAAAAGTAGATTGTTTTTCCAAGCAATATGAAAAATTAAGAAGTGATATGTGAAGATCTAGTTTCAAATGGATAATGTCTAAAATTAAGTTGTTTCAATGGGATGAGTTTTATGTTTTGCTTGTTACTTTTGAAATGTTGATCCAAAATGAGAACTAATGATGTTTTGATGTTTCCAAGATGAAGTTTAGAACCCACAATTTTATTGATGTTTTTAGTAACTCGGATAATTACCAGTTTTCTTTTTCATGATCCAAGTCTATTGAAAGTTTGCTAATCATAAATCCAAATTTGAAAGTTTGTTGAACTTGCTGCAATTTTCAAATAGACAAAAGCAAGGCCATCTCTACTGAGCCCTCGAGGCATAAGGTCAGTCCTCCCTAGAAAACATTTAGAAATGTTACACAAAAACCTAAAACAACCTCATAATGTTTAAAAACTTGAAACATTCATAAACCCCAAAATACCAAAAATAGCCTCAAAACATTTCAAAAATGTTAAAAACATTAGGAAAATATGAAAACAAAATCACCCATCCCATCTTACTTTTACCCGTAATAAACTTTCAATCATAATAAAATTGGTTGTAACCTTCAAACTTTGGCAACACAAACATAAACAAATATAAAAAATTGGTGAAACATGAACTTAAAGTAAAAAATCCTAAGTATTGATCATGGTCAAATATGTCGGTTAACATTTATATAAATGGCCTTTTAACACTTAGAAAACAAAACAACATCCAAACATGTCTTATAGATATATCTTTCCTATAATAGACATCATTGGGTATCACACAAAAACAATATTTTTTGGCAAAAGATATGAATAACATTGATTGCTTGTTTATTTTGGTATTTTCTTGTGATTTATTGTATTGATTCATTTTGATGATCTCTTGATGATGTCTACAAAAAAATTTAGAGAGAAAAGAATGGGGCATTGATCATTGCTTTCACCTATTGTGTTTGTTGGATGTTCTTGGAACACAACCTTGGCTAATAATTTCCTTTCATGTGTAGGATAGTCTCAAGTAAAACAATGGCTAGGACATATCAAGTTCTTTCATACCTTTTGTGTATTAATCTCCTTAATTCGATGGCTTTATTCTTTCACGTGATCAAACAAGGTTTCTATATGTCAAGAATGAACAGGAATACTCATATCTATTTGCAGAGTCAAAGTCTATGCATAAGATACAACGTCATCCTGGTTCCTAATATCTTGGTGCATCGTGTCTATTTTCTATATTAAACATAAGAATTGCTATGATGGAATTAAAACCTAATCTGAGAAGCAAAGAAAAATCATCACTATCTCATCACATATCCAATAAGGTCTCAAATAATCATAGATTTGTCAGTATACTAATCAATATCATTCATTCATTCATTCTATCCCATTATCCTATTCTATATTGTTCTTATTAACATCTGAGTATCATGACATAACAAAAAAAATACATGCATCCACAAATCGTTAGCATCTTGCATGATCACCGTATACCATATAAAGATATGAAAAACAAGCATATATATATATACATCCTATGTGGAGTGCTCAATTCAAAAAAAATCCATGATGTTGCAAAGCAAATTGATAAGAACTGGAGTGGGTGATTCACAAAAAGCTCTCAAATTGATCAAAATTGAGTAATCAATTCAAGAGTAAGTTTTCCTAAGACTTGGGAATGAATTATTATGTAAAATGGTCTACTATTTATAGAATTTGAAAATCATGATCAATGGTCAAGATAAAAAAAATGGTGATCAAGGGATGAAATCGAATGAGAGAGATGAACATGGATCAAAGATAGATGAAACGGTTGATAATCCATGAGGCATGGATCAAGGATTAGATCAATAGTCTAAAATCCATGAGAGACTCAACAAATTCCCTAAATTTTAGGAGTTGTGTTGGAGATATTTCCATTAGGAAATATTTGAATTCAAATTGGAGGAATATTCTATGAGAATATTCTTTCAATTATTAGAGGAATTAGAAGAAAATAGTCAATTAAATAATTAAGAAATTACTTAATTGTGCAAGTGGAGGGAATTTAGAGATTTAATTAAACAATTAGAATCATTTAATCAAAGTGGGATTTAGTATATTTAATTAAATAATTTTGGGTTATTTAATAAAATGAGAAGACTTAGGAGATATAATTAAATAATTTAGATTATTTAATAAAATGAGATGAAAATTAGTGTGGAGTGAATTAATCAAATAATATTAATTATCTGATTAATAGACAAAAATGGTGGATTTAATTAAACAATTGACATTATTTAATTAAATAGATAAAAATGAGTGAATCAGGATAAACATGGCATTAGTAAGCGAAATCATGTGTGTGATATACTTATAACATTTTTAGGTGCCTACACATATTAACATTTAATTTCACATAAAAACTCCCATATGTGGCTCACAAACCAAGTCCATTTTAAAAAATGTGGTATATCCTCACAAGTATGAGTTTGTGTTATTTTGAAATCTTCATTCAATGTTGCAAATTTCTATAGTCTACAAAACATGTCAAATTCATAGAACTTGTGCTTTGACGCAAGTGTTGCACACACACACACCAACAAGCAGATAAATTCTCACAAAAGAATGTGAGAATCTACCTTTACTTGAAAGATCCACCAGGAACGTGCCTAGATCTAGAGGTGATCTTAGTTTGATCCCAAGGCTTGGGAATGTTAGGTCTTGATGCACTAGGTTCACTCAGGGTTCATTGTGCAAATTTTTGTTAATCATTAGGGGTCTATGGTTTCTTAGGTTAACTAGTATCTAGAGGATCATAAAATAAGCTTGACTTAATAACACTTGTGTCTCTCCATGACTTCATGAAACTAAAGATTTGTAGTAATATTTCATGAATTCAAATTACTTGCACATATTCAAGCAGATTTAGCATAAATCATTTTGTAACTTCATGGAAATGAAATATTTACAAACATTCCATGCATTTATCATTTTTTGAAACATTTTCTAAAAATATTTAACATCCATTCTAGAACAAAGCATTTAAATCCTAAAATTTAAAGATTCTCCTAGTTATTATCCACGCATTCCCCAAGAAAGAAACTAAATCAAAGAAAACACTCTATACTTCACTAGATTGCTTCATAGTTAGGCATAAAATGATGCGAGAATTTTTTTTAAAATGGATTATTTGCCACCAGATAGTGTCGGTATGCACCCAAATCTGGTGCAGGACATGGGATTTTTCAATAGGAACAAACAATCGGCTACATATGATTTTGGATTAGGAAATAGCTTCAAATTGGCCTTAATATTAATTAGCTTCAAATAGAACATACAAGTTTTTAAGATGGAATGGAAGAGAAAATAGGAAAAAGAAATAAAACTAGCAAGAGTTTTAGATCTACAGAATCCACAAATTTGTAACTTAACTAAACAAGAAACAACTCGTGGCCTTTTATAAGAACAAGGCACTCAAGGAGTTCTATCAAAACACGTGAAAGAGAATTCAGGGAATGAATCATAACACAACACATGGAAAATGGTAGTTGGCAAGAGAAACTTCTAGAATAAGTCAACAAATACTTTGACCTTCTTTGGCACTTGGACTTTCACACTTGAGTCTTCAAGACACAATCAGGATATCAAACTGGATTGAGTAGGCCATCAACTAAACTTTCAAACAAAATGTAGGAACTAACTGGATATTCAGAGTGATCACATGGATATATAAATTTTAATTCATTAGTCGCATGTTTGTGCCTCCAAGCTATGGCTTTGGGAGATATTCTTGTAAGTGTAATACTCCAGAACTCAACATCACACTCCTTGCTTACGTAAAACCCAGATCCCCAATTCCTCGGTTACCCACGTTTCTTCACCATACACTCCTATGCATGAATTCCCAGAGCACACCATCTAGCCTAGGCCATATTGTTGGATTTTCTCATAATCCAAACTTTCATGACCGTCCATACTGGAATGCCTTCCAACAACCTAGTCCTCATGCACATAAAATTCCACATGTTAGTTCCCTCTTAAACCATCAGTAAGAAAACTCATTAAAATAAAACCATCCTTATCATTAGTCCCTTCAAAACCAACCTACAGACAACATGCTTTGATGATTGCATGAAATCATCGACTTGAAGCGGGTTTCTATATGTTTTATGCACTCGGGAAAAGCTAAGTAACAAGTTTGAACATTTTACACCACTATAGAAATTACTTGGGTACTCGAGTACCCAACATCCGATCACCTAGTTTCCTCTAAAACTAAAGTAGTCGATGTACTGCACTTCTAAGAACAAACCACAACACTGCTTTTGCCTTTTACTGGTCTTTTCATACCCATGGGATTTTGACTCTCGGCTGCAACAACTTGTTCGTCTTTCTCCACGAACTCACCCCAGTTATTCACCAAGACTCAAAGTACCTGACAACCTGTTCACCTGGACTCCCCGCACTTGATACACTTTGTCATGAACTATTTTCAATATTTTCACCTTCCCATGTGTTTCTCCTGAAGCCGTTGACCAAATAGCAACTTCTAGAAGTACTAATTTTCAACTTGGGTTCTTAATCCTTGCATTCTTGGGGCATGTTGTGAGACCACACAACACTGTATTTTTGTATTCAACGTAATTCATTTTAGTTTTAGAATACATGTGGATGTGAGAAGCCTCTTTGAAATTATTTTCAATTTTTATTTTAATATTGTCATAGCTCTTAGTAAGAGCATGTTGATTTGAACTTTCATTGTATGTGGACCAATATTAATATCTTTATTAATTTTTTAAAAATAAATTATTGAAAAGATTAAAACTAAACTTATAGGTTTTCTTTGTTGTTTATTAAAAGAACAAGTGAGACATCAACAATGGTAATTACAAGTATAAAAAGTTATACTTTATATAAATTTATATGTTGATGGCTGGATGGAAACTCTATATAAAATATAGTAAAAATAATAATAAAAATATTTGAAGGAAAATAAATTATACTTAACATAACTAATGACATGTTTGCATAATAAAATTAAAACATGTATTTAAATGTATAATGTATATTTTATTAGAGAATTCAAAATGTGTATTAAAGAGTATTTCAGTGGGTAGCTCTTCACTTTAGATTGGACGATTTGAAGCCTAAGGAGAAAATTTACAAAATAGTTATTTCACTTTGATAGAGTTAGATATTGAGGATATTTCTTTCGACATCTACTTATAAATTGTATTTCTTAGAATGTTAGGGGGTTGACAAACCCCTATGGAAATACTCTTTTCATGATGCTCATTTTTAATTCACAAGTTTTGGTTAACATTTACATTATTTTTGATGCATAAGCATTTAGCAGTACTAGCAATATTGCATCACAAAAAATATTGCTATTTAATTTTTGTTTATCTTCAATAAGGGCTTAGGGGTTATAAAAATAGCTATTTTCATTTGCAACTTTGTAATTTTACTTTGGTAAAACTGTAAATATAATTTGGAGGAATTATGCTCTGGTAAATGTTTCAAATGCATTAATGGGGGAATATTCCATTTGGCTGTCCCATTTCAAGGTGAGGGCCACTTGGTGTAGACACGTAAAATGTACCAATTGAAATTGTGCATCTGATCCCCGCCTACTAACATCGTTTCATCCAGAATCATCCTTCAGTCTAACCATCTAATCAAATTTCCTTATTTGATTAAATTCATCAATTTCCTTCCCTTAATTAAATAAATTATTTTATCTAATTAAGTCTCTCTCTTTTGTTAATTAAATCAATCAATCTGATCTAATTATCCCTATTTAATTAAATAATTAATTTTATTTGATTAAATCTCTAAAGTCTATCTATTAAATTAAATAAATTAAAACCTTATTTAATTTAATCTAACATCAGCTTTTTTAATTAAATAAATCAAAATCTTTATTTAATTAATCTCTTATCACATTCCTCTCATATTTGATTTAAATAAATCCACAAATCTAAGTCAAATTTGTCACATCATCTAATCTCTCATTAAATTAATTAACCTTGATTAATTTTAATCTCATTTCATGTCCATCCTCCAGCTTTTACCACTTGCACATGAAAATAGATTTAATTGATTTATTAAATCCCTATTTTCCTCAACAAGGCATCTTTTTGGAATATTCTCCAAGTTTGATTCAAAAATCCAAGTTGACATGTACATCCAACAAGGCATTTACTCTATCTTACATGTCTTTTCCTTGACCCAAGTGGCATTTAATGAATTCTTTCTTCCCTCTTGCAAGTCATTTCAACAAAATTCAAATTCAAAAATAAGCATTTATTGGCACAATCCTCAAAACTTGCACATCCTCCATCCACTCATAGATTGACAAGTGGCATCTTTCCATTGGATGAATGTTAGTCCCACATTGCTCAAATTTGGACATTCATCCTTCAATCTCATATAAATAAAGAGCTTCACTCCTCATTTGATCATCCACAAATTATGCAAAGTTACCATGCTCAAATATCTATCAAATTTCATCCATCACCATTGAGTTCTTAGCTAGGTTATGCATGTTTTTAGCTTGGAGCTCTCATCAAGCATCAACAAAGTGGATCACTCATTAATTATCATCAACATACATCAATCTTGCATCATAGGAGTTTGGAAAGGGCCAATTTTCACATCAAATTGGTACCAATTCCCCCATGGGATCATAAGTTTGCTAGTTTAAATTAGGATTCAATCTATTTTGTTGTTTTCATTGTGTTCTTCATTATTTCTTTTCCTAATTTGAGCTATGTTAATGGATTTCATGGGGAATCATTGTTCTTACTTGCAATCTCTCATCTAATGTGTTTGTTCTCATTGTTTCAGGTATTAGGATTGGGGTTCACATTTGGCTAGGAGGGCTAAATTCATTTTTAATCACTCTTTTCTCAAAATTTTGTGTTTTTGTTTGTGCACAGAAAAATTCCAATGTTGGAAGCTCAGTGTCACCATATAGCACTCTGACTCTCCATTGTCTCCATACAACACTTGAAAATTCAAACTGACGTACCAATCTTCCCACCCAAGAATTTGAATTTCAAACTGTCGCTTGACCAATCAACCCTAAATTTTTTCAAAAATCAAATAACCACACTAGGAAAAGTGTGGGATGCTTTTGAGCTCACTGGCCTGGACACAAAGCATCGTTGACTGGTAAGCAGCGTTGTATAGCACCGCTAAGAAATCAAACTACGATGCAGTCACGGGTTGCACCGTTGACAAGGAGTAAAAAGTTGAAATTCTATTTTAGCACGCGCATTTTGTCATATGATCAATTTATCTTCTGTTTTCTTCTTTTTAACCTCTGTGTTTTGTAGAATCTGATTGGTTTTCTTTCTTGTAGGTTGGATCAATTGTAGGAGAAGTATGATGATGGTATCTTACAAAATCAAAGTTTTTTTAAACACTTTAGTGTTTGCTTAACACTCTTAGGAATTGTCATCTCTTTTTGCTTAGGACACTAATTTTGTTTGGGTTTTAAAATGAATCTTTTCAATTTTTTACAAAAGATTAAAATGAACATTTTGACTACAACTTACTAGAGTTTTTTTTTTGGTTAACAATTGAACAAAACAACTCTCATTTGTCCTTTGGTGCTTTAAAAAGAATTCATAATTTCTTTGGGGATCTAAAATGAACATGTGCTATTTTGTTTCTTGAGGGCTTACTCAAATTAACTTCATTAAAAAAGGACGTATGTGCTTTTCTCGCGCTTTATAGCGATCTTGAGAATCAAAAGGCTTTTTTTTGTACAAGTGTGAGTAGAGCATTGTTGCGTACATTCTCTTTCTTTGTGTTGCAAACAAAGATTGATCGAGTTACAGATATTGTCTTTACTCGCTTTTGTTAGAGGTCACTTTTGCAACAAGGTCAAAACACAAGAACATGGAATATAAACTTGATCCATACATCATGAGTAATCTAAGTCAACCAAACTATCAAAGCCTTACAATGCCAATTGATTTTCAAAACTCACATTTATACAATCCATACATGGGATCATTATCTCCTACAAACCTCAATGGCACAACAAATGTGAGTCTACTTAATCTAAATCTTGGAACACCTTTTCTGATGGTAAATTTAAATCCAAGTCCAAATTTACAAATCTATTAACCAAATACTCAATGCATGAGTCTTCAACAAAAAAATATTATCCCACCAAATCCATACATGCCAAATGAGAATATACCAAGCACAACTATACCAAACATGAACATTTCAAATCCACACTTGGTAAAATTTTGGATAGATATGCTTGCAAATCGCACGAATGTTGTTCAAAATCCATTACACCCATATGTCCCCCTCACCTTTCATAAGGACCCATCATCATCATCATTGACCTCACAAGGAGAAGGTGACCTATTTGGACCAGGGGGCATTTTTTATCAAACATCATCATTTCCCCAAGAGAGCATGCCATTCACTCTCCCACCACTCCCACCCTTTCCATTAACATTCGTATTACCTCTTGGTTTGGGGCTACCTTCACTACCACCTCTCATACCAAATCATCCCCCTTACCATTGATATCGCAACAACAGATGGTGACCATACCCATAGCACAAGCAACCCACACATCATCTTTCATCCCTCAAAACATGGTCTATCAAGGACTAACCATATCGAACACACCATCCACCAACCAAATCCCAATCATCAATACGACGATACCTCTTATCACCACAACAAGCACTATTTCAAAACCACCTCCGCCACCACCAACACCCAAACCAAACACATTGAACCAATACAACATTACATTTCAAGCCACTCAATAGGCTACTTATCAGAAGGCACACCAACAAAACCAAAACCAAAAAGCTGCACAACTAGCTGCTCAGCAAGTTGCACAAGCTGCCAAAGTTCCACAAACCACTCTACAAGTCCAACAAGCACAAACCCAAGCTCAAGTGCAAGCGAAAGCTAAAGCCCAATACCAAGCCCAACAAGCAAATGTTGTTCAAAATCCCAACAAAATATTAACAACTCCATGTATCAATCCAAGTCAATGATCACATGATCAAGACCTATCCATCAACGAACACATGGAAGATGTTTCTACCTCATCCGAAGATCAAATCAACATACATCAAGAGTCACTTTTTGATCATGATAAGAATCCTTTAACAATATCTGGCAATGATCCATTTCAAGGAGTGCTAACATTATTTGATCCTATAATCAACAATCTATCGACCAATGATCATGTCTCTACATCACCTAATAAGTTAGAGGACATATCTCAAGAATTTATTCCAAAGCATGATCAAAATCTTTCACCAAGGTCTAGCAATGGTCCTTTCCAAGACATGTTGACCCCCTTTGACCTCATGATTACAGATACTAAAGGAATCCTCAACTCGACACTTGATCCAAGCCCACTTAATGATCTAGAGGATATTAAGCCGCTTCCCATTCCTAATAAAGATATCCAAGGATCCTTTGAAATTGACCAATGTCAAGAACTTGATCCAAAGCATGTTGAAAGCAATCCCAAAATCATTCAAAATAAAGAATTTGTATCTCCAGGATACTACAATGATCTAATGGACACTCTCCTATCTATACAAGATGTCGCTAAATATGATCACATCCATATAGCACATTCTCTTCCATCTACCCATGAGATGCTTTCTATGGATGGGCACATAGATGATCTTCATTTAGAACATGATTCTTTTACTCTGGACATTATTACACAAAAAGAGTAGGTTATTGAGTTGTCAACATCAAGATCAGATATATCCCAAATTCAAACTAAGGACATCATGAATAAAGATATCCAAAAGTATCCACTTAAGGAAACAAGTCAGATAGAATAGTATAATCCAGAGTTATCAGAGCATCCAATCGAAATAACATCATCTGCAATGGTCATTTATCAGAGAATTCA
>VDFB02004815.1:0-36478 GCA_007258455.2 Sequoia sempervirens | reverse complement strand
ATTATATTATTTTGAATTATATCTTTATGGGATACTAATTTAGTTTATTATTGTGTGCCTGAGTGCACTTGAGATGTAGGTGGTCGAAGACCAAGGTTGTGATTAAGGAGAGGAGGTTAGCTTCTTGACAGGGTAAATCAAGATGTCCTCTCGATCACACACATGAGCACTTAGATTCATGTAGATTGCATTTAGAAATGATAATTTTAGTGTGTTTGTTTTGATAATTTTCAAATTAAGTAATAGTTAGTCAAATTAAATAAATAATGAAATAAAAACATAATAAAGTAAAAGGAATTAAATTTAATTTATCTATTGATTTTAGTTTTAAATGATTTATGTGCTGCAAATTCTATTTTATTCTAACTTGTGTTAAATTCTTGTGATAATAAAATTAAGTGATAATTAGATGATATTTATTTAAATATTAGATAAATAATTACTTTAAATTGAGTAATTGAGTAGGTATTTTCAAAATTTTTATCATTTGTGCTATGGTAATTATGGATTATTTTCGTATATCTCTTATTTAAGAATATGAAATGAAAAACACAAAGATTTATATATTTTAATTTCATTTTTAAAGTCCATTTTTCAAGATTAGGGTAGAAATGAGAAAAGAAAATATTATTAAAAAGGGAAAGAACTTCCAAAGAGAGGTAACGGTTCTTGAAAATATTTCTTGAAAATAAGCTATGCAAGTTTTCTCTAATGGCTGCCAAGAAAATGCTCCATTTATCAAAATTAGAGGTTTTAGAATGAATCGTTTTGGGATAGTAGGAAAAGAAGGAGTTGGTAAAGCAACAGGAAAAGAGGAAAAGAAGAACTTTCTCAGAAAACCAGTTCAAGAAGAGGTAAAGAGAAGTATTATTTGGAGAGTATCTACAGCTGGAAGAAAACTAACCAGGTTTTCCATTCATTTTCCATGAATCTTGTTTGAAATATGATAATACTGCTGAAGAATTTGAATGCAAGTGTTTGAAATTGATTGCAAAACTGTGAAAATTGAGAAAATCCTCCATACTTTTGTGTGCATTGAAAGAAATTGCATAATTTCTTCACTTTCAGATTGGGGCTTTTCTCCTTAGCATTGGTGGTCTGTAAATTTGTTTCTTATTGTTAAATCTTGATGCTGCAATTCTGAAAAATATATATATATATAAATATATACATATATACTTATATACACATATTTTCCTGTGCATGTATATAAATATATATATATATAAATATTAATATATTACATATTTACAGACCTAATTTGTTTTAGATTTCTGGGAACATAGCAGCAAACTGCTCTTATATTTCATTGGGTTTATGTTTTATTAAGCAAGAGATATTGAAATGGGGGTTTACCCCAAGCCCCATCCCATGGAGGAAGGGGCAGCGCTGTGAGAGGGACAACACCCTCCACAAGCCAAGGCCTGTGGAGGGGGTGCTGCCCCCTCGTAGGCATCGCCCTCTTCATGGGAGAGGCGTCAACCTCCCTTAGAACTATCATATGTGTTCATTGAGTTTCTTTTTATTTGTGTATGGACTCCTTGCGAATTTTGCTGCCAAAAAAGATGTAAAATTATATATAAATACACAGATTTATATATGTAATATCTCTGAAATTATATATATATACACACACACAAATTTATATACTTATATAAACAGATAGATACATATCTCTGGTTATTGCAGAAAACATTTACCATTATCAATGGCATGATGTTGAAAACGTAGTCTTGTGGTATTTGTATCTTTTAAATCTGTTGAAATACTTTTGGACATATAAACTATGAAATTTATATATATACACACACAAATATATATATACATATATACATATCTATATACACAGACATAAAAATCCCTATTTTCTTTAGAAAACATTACCTACTGTCATTGGAAACATATAGAAAGCATAGCATGGTGTAAGAGCTTATATATTTTAAAACTAAACTTAGAGAGATGTAAAACATATGCATATAAATAACTCTGTTTTTGTGTTTACATATACAAATCTGATTATCTACATTGTTATTCATTTCTAAAACTATTTTATTCATGAATAATGGTGCATTGTATGAATTGCCATACATCATTGCAAATCTTAGTGAAATATACAAAAGACTATACAAGAAGTTGTAGATGAACATTTTTGGTCAGCAAACATAATCTATAGAAAAAGCTTTTATAAACTAGAGAACTTTTTGAATATAAAACACTAAAAGTTGCATACAAAAGTATTATTACACCTCATTTAGATGAAAGCTTTATTATTATCACCACTAGAAGAGTGAATATATTGTCAACCTGATTTTTGTAACTCTTTGAATAAGCATGTATGAAATTGTTCCCTTTTCTTTAAATTTGACCTATTATTCTTTTCTAAAAATTGTTGACATATTCTTGTTAAATAGGAAAGTAATTCGTGTGATATGATTTTATCTTATACTGATGAGGCTGAAAAGAGTAGCTTTCTTTTTATGAATCTATCAAAATTACTTACTTTGATCAAACTATTTTAGAAACTAGAACTTGGATTGATTTTTAACTGCATAGTAACTTTCAATAGAAGTTGTATAGAAAGAATCTCTCATACTGAGTGTGTGCATGAAAAGTTAATTTGGGTAATCTTTGTGAAAATTTATTTAGAAGTAAAAATGTGTATAATTGAAAGAAAACTTAGATGGATAAATGCTTTATCTACTGTATTTTGAGAAAATTTTGGGATAGGATGCCGAAGGTGGACCCACAGAGACGGTAGTTTTACCTTTTCTAAAACTATCATTTGTTTTTTTATTTATGCTTGGCCAAGCACATGTACCATTGAAACAAATGGAAATAAAATCCTAGAAATAAATGTATGTAGGTTTCTGCCACCTCCTGTTGCAAGAAATATGTTAATCTCATGTTAGGAATGCATATAGGCACAAGGCTTGCATCGAGAGTTCCCTCTTTTTTTATTGTGTCGAGTTGCTAGGCTCCTCATGCAGGGTCGGGGATTTCTTCGAGTTAGGAAGGAACTTGGGGAATTCATGCACTTCATGGTTGGGTGGAAAAGGTACCTTAATCACACTCTTGGCCCCAACTCGCAAGAAGACCAGTGGTGTCACGACGGTTGAGGTTCAGAGTTTCTTATGCTATTGATGTACTTATGTATTATTGTTGAAAGGCTTGAATAGCCCACTTGTAAAAGCAACTTTATTTGACATTCATTATTGCAACATTGAAATAGATGTATTAAATGAAATATTTTGATGTAACATTGAAATAGATGTAATGATTGAAGTTATTGATTTCATTTGAATATGAATGAATTTCATGGAAACACATTGATGTGCTTTTACCACATGCATATGTATTGATGTAAAGATCCGTGATGTATATGCAATGTACTTATTTGGATACATGAAATGAGATTTATTACTTCTTTTACAATTGAGCTCATTTGGGAAGCTCTCATTTAATTTTACTTTATTAAAATGAAATGAACTTTTAATATGCTTTAATGAGCATCATCTCCCAAGCGTTACATTTTGGTATCAGAACAACAAGGTTCAACTCTAGGACCTATTCCTAACTACATATGATGTTATGTTTTATTAGGGTGACCCTAATGGATGGTAGAGTTTATAAATGGGCAGGAGGATCTCGTGAAGATCCCAATGATAAGTTGGATCAAATTTTGGCTTTGCTGAGTAGACAAGAGGCTAGAATTGAGAGCCTAGAATTGGAAAGGCAAGCCGGCCGACAGGGGCTGAATACTAATGAACGTGAGCAAAGATGGCTAAGACATGATGACAACCTGTGAAGTGATGATGTAGAATAGATAAATATTGAGAAAAGAGAACTCTTTGAGGACATAAAGGGAGAATGAGTATGATCTAAAAGGATACGTTACAAGATTACTAGAGGTAAAATAAAAATGTATATATATTAAGACAAGTAGAAAGAACAATCACCTACAACCATTAATGGTTTAAAATTTTGATGATGCTTTAAGGAAGAAGAGAATCCAAGAAGGATGCATTAAGGGAAATGATGTATGTAATGGTAAAGGTATTTGATTATGAGTAAGCTGATTTTTAGACAATGTCTATTCTTTCCTAATCAGGATGTGTGGATGACCCATGTGATCTTTAGTAAATGCAAGTTAAGCTTCCTTAGGAGTCTTAGATATGGTCCTAGGAGAAATTTTTTTGCTCGGATAAGTTATCATTGTCAGCCTTATTGACAAGGCATGAGTTTTTTTTTATCTTGTGAAACCTTATGAGTCCTATATGCTAGATTTATATAAATGATATATTTATGAATATGCACTTAAGTGAGTAATGCATCGTGCGAGTCATGCACTTTGTATATATTGTGCGAGTAATGCACTTATGATCGTTTATGGTTGGTGCGGGTAATGCACTCAAGCTTGTTTTCATATTATGTTAGAGATGGTATATTTACCATGTGTGAGTGTTGTAATAATGCATTAACCATACGAATGGATCTCTTGTTTTGTGTGACTAGGTCTTAGATGACTCATTGTTCACCATGATTGAATGTGTTCTCTTACTTACCTCAGATTTTGGAATCCAGGTATGGTTTGGTATTGTACTCCCTCTCTTGTGACTAGAGTTAGTCACACAGTTCATGTGTTATGTAACTTGAGAAATTTGATATTTTTATTTTATTTTGTTGCTTTTATTCAATTTACTGAATGTTGTGAAGGCCAAAATTGAATTTTTATTTATGTGCATGAGTAAGTATAGCCATCAAAATTTTAATACGTATTTACCTTGTGATCATTATGGTCATGTGTGAATTATTGTTGAAATTGTGCACATTTTATGCCTTATTGTTGAAATCAATGTTTCTTTTCCTTGGGTTTGATTTACTTTTCTAAATGGTGGCTATGCTTGAATGTTTTAAATTGCTAGTCAAGTTTCATGTTATGTGCTCTATCGTGTCCATGATGCACCTCTGATAGATTGAATGAGGGGGTATAATATAGAGAATGCTTTAGTTCCTGGTGTATGTTGATATAATTATGATAGATTGAATTCCTTAATACATTGTCTAATACAAGTGTTAATTCTGAAATGTCGGGAAGGTTTTGAAAACATTGGTGTTGCTATGGATCTATTAATTTGAATATCTTGTTGGTATTATTATTATTTGGGAGGACGCCATATCTAGATAGTACAAAGGGAATTTGAGAACATTCTTTAAGGTTGACTCCTAATTATATTCCATGAGTTTTGAGAAAAATTTGTTTTGTGTATGTTGAAATAACAGGTAGTGGTAGGAGGAATGTTAGTTGAGAAAGCAAAGTATTTATGTAGTGAACTTCAGTTAAGGTGGATGTAGTAGAACACAAATGGAAAGAAGAGAGATGTTACAGGTGGTGAAAGGGTAGAGCAAAGAAACACTTTGGCAACATGTACTGCTAGATCAGAAGTAGATATTTTAGAATGGATAAGGTCATAGGAAGGAAAATTCCTCATAACTATGTATTAATTAATAGAATGTGGGATGTTGTAGTAACACAAGGTTTGAATGGAAGAATGAAAGAGTAAAATGACAATATAATAGTAATGGAAGTTGAAAGGGAGAAGAAACCCTTGAGAGAAGAAGAATAGTGTGGAATGAGAGGAAAAAGGTAAGATTGGTAATGTTGATTGAAGTTTGATATATAGAGTGTATTGTTACTAAAAATGGATAAGGAAGTTACTGAAAGGTGTTCTAAACTAGAATAAACCAATAGTTGGTAATGGAAGTAAAATATGGATTGATTAAGTTATACATAATAAGTAATATGGAAAAGATGAAATAAATGAAGTATAATTCAAAGTAAGATGAAGGGCACTAAATATAAGAAGAGAAAGTTCAAAAATTAGAATGGTTAAAAGAATGGATTGCAAGTGTCCTAGTCTCTGAATAGTCGGTGTGCATGATGGTTGGATTGGACCTCGTTGGAGCACCTTTGCAGTTGTTTTATTATTTTGTAATTTATATGTGAAGTAAAGAAAGTGGACAATAATAGATAATATTGGTTGAGTCTTCTCGAAGGCAGGAAACCTAAGAAGGGATATTTTAAAGGCAAGAATGTTCATAAGGGTACTAGGATTTGGGCTAGTTGATGGTTGAAGATATGGATTTGGTAGAATCCATGAGATTTTTGAAGAATGCAAAGTTGAAATAACTTAAGGGCCTTCACTGGTAAGGATGATTAGATAAGTTTTCTCGATTTGTCTTGCAGACAAGCTATGAATAATTGACAGGGTGAATCATGTATGCTTGATTGTTTTTAGTAAAGGTACTTACATGTGTATTATATGAGAATGATGCTTGTGCAACAATGCACTTCTCATGCTATGTGCAATGACACATCTATATGGGTGATTGTACTTATAACATAGAAAATTGTTGCCTTAACTATACTGATATTTGTACTTGAACCAAAAATGTTCTCTATACTTGTACTAATGTGAGTGATTAAATTCTTATGCTTGAATGATGTGATGTTATTCTTGTAAGCTCTGGTGCAAGAGCCATTTGTTACTTGGATATAATTGGATGGTAGTAATACCATATGTGTGGTGTGCATGATTGACATACTTTTCTTTTCTTGCATATAGAGACATATGATACACTGATACTTTAGATTTTGTTGTGTGGATTTGTAATAAGACATCGAGACGATGTCTCTTCCAAGTGGGGAAGGATGTCACATCTCGAACAGTGATGCTCCTTGCTTTTTCTTTATGTGGATTTGTTATATGAACTAATGTGTGTGATAGAATAATAATAAATACTATGGTGCTTTGGTGTGAACAAATATGAAAGTGTTTACTTTAAAAGTTGTTTAGTAATGAATGTGTTTTACTTTGAGGATGAAGCAAAATAGAATAGAATAGAAATACTTGAATTAAAGTATTATATTATTTTGATTTATATCTTTATGGGATACTAATTTAGTTTATTGTTGTATTCCTGAGTGCACTTGAGATGCAGGTGGTTGAAGACCAAGGGTGTGATTAAGGAGAGGAGGTTAGCTTCTTGAAAGGGTAAAACATGATGTCCTCTCGATCACACACACGAGCACTTAGATTCATGTAGATTGCATTTAGGAATGATAATTTTAGTGTGTTTGTTTTGATTATTTAAAAATTAAGTAATAGTTAGTCAAATTAAATAAATAATGAAATAAAAACATAATAAAGTAAAAGGAATTAAATTTAATTTAACTATTGATTTTAGTTTTAAATGATTACCATGCTACAAATTCTATTTTCTTTTAACTTGTGTTAAATTCTTGTGATAATAAAATTAAATGATAATTAGATGATATTTATTTAAATATTGGATAAATAATTACTTTAAATTGAGTAGGTATTTTTGAAATGTTTATCATTTGTGCTACGATAATTGTAGATTATTTTCACATATCTCTTATTTAAGAATATGAAGTGAAAAACACAAAGATTTATATATTTTAATTTCATTTTTAAAGTCCATTTTTCAAGATTAGGGTAGAAATGAGAAAATAAAATATTATTAAAAAGGGAAAGAACTTCTGAAGAGAGGTAACGGTTCTTGACAATATTTCTTGAAAATAAGCTCTGCAAGTTTTCTCTAATGGCTACCAAGAAAATGCTCCATTTATCAAAATTAGAGGTTTTAGAATGAATCTTTTTGGAAAAGTAGGAAAATAAGGAGTTGGTAAAGCAACAGGAAAAGAGGAAAAGAATAACTTTCTTAGAAAACCAATTCAAGAAGAGGAAAAGAGAAGTATTATTTGGAGAGCATCTACAGTTGGAAGCAAAATAACCAGGTTTTCCATTCTTTTTCCATGAATCTTGTTTGAAATATGATAATATTGCTGAAGAATTTGAATGCAAGTGTTTGAAATTGATTGCAAAACTGTGAAAATTGAGAAAATCCTCCATACTTTTGTGTGCATTGAAAGAAATTGCATAATTTCTTCACTTTCAGATTGGGGCTTTTCTCCTTAGCATTGGTGGTCTATAAATTTGTTTCTTATTGTTAAATCTTGATGCTGCAATTATGAAAAAATATATATATAAATATATATATATATATATATATATATATATATATATATATATATATATATATATATATATATATATATATATATATATATATATATATATATATATATATATATATATATATATATATTCACATATTTTCCTGTGCATGTATATAAATATATTATATATTTACAGACCCAATTTGTTTTAGATTTATGGGAACATAGCAATAGACTACTCTTATATTTCATTGGGTTTATGTTTTATTAAGCAAGAGATATAAAAATGGGGGTTTACCCCAAGCCCCATCCCATGGAGGAAGGGGCGGCATTGTGAGAGGAAAAACGCCCTCCACAAGCCAAGGCCTATGGAGGAAGCGCTGCCCCCTCATAGGCAGCACCCTCTTCATGGGAGAGGTGTCAGCCTCCCTTAGACCTATCATATGTGTTTGTTGAGTTTCATTTTATTTGTGTATGGGCTCCTTGCAAAATTTTTTGCCAACAAAGTTGTAAAATTATATATAAATACATAGATTTATATATGTAATATCTCTAAAATTATATATATATATGTATGTATGTATGTATATATATATATATACACACAGAGAGATTTATATATTTATATACATAGATAGATACATATCTATGGTTATTGCATAAAACATTTACCATTATCAATGACATGATGTTAAAAATGTAGTCTAGTGGTATTTGTATCTTTTAAATCTGTTGAAATACTTTTGGACATATAAAGCATGAGATTTATATATATACACACATAGATATATATACATATATACATATCTATATACACAGACATAAAAATCCCTATTTCCTTTAGAAAACATTACCTACTGTCATTGGAAACATACATAAAGCATAGCATGGTGTAAGAGCTTGTATATTTTAAAACTAAACTTAGAGAGATGTAAAACATATGCATATAAATAACTTTGTTTTTGTGTTTACATATACAAATCTGATTATCTACATTGTTATTCATTTCTAAAACTATTTTATTCATGAATAATGGTGCATTGTATGAATTACCATACATCATTGCAAATCTTAGTGAAATATACAAAAGACTATACAAGAAGCTGTAGATGAACATTTTTAGTCGGCAAACATAATCTATAGAAAAAGCTTTTATAAACTAGAGAACTTTCTAAATATAAAACAAAAAAAGTTGCATACAAAAGTATTATTACACCTTGAATTTAGATGAAAGATTTATTATTATCACCACTAGAAGAGTGAATAGATTGTCAACCTAATTTTTGTAACTCTTTGAATAAAAATGTATGAAATTGTTCCCTTTTCTTTAAATTTGACCTATTATTCTTTTCTAAAAATTGTTAACATATTCCTGTTAAATAGGAAAGTAATCCATGTGATATGATTTTATCATATACTGATGAAGCTGAAAAGAGTAGCTTTCTTTTTCTGAATCTATCAAAATTACTTACTTTGATCAAACTATTTTAGAAACTAGAACTTGGATTGATTTTTAACTACATAGTAACTTTCAATAGAAGTCGTATAGAAAGAATCTCTCATACTGAGTGTGTGCATGAAAAGATGATTTGGGTAACCTTTGTGCAAATTTATTTGGAAGTAAAAATGTGTATAATTGAAAGAAAAATTAGATGGATAAATTCTTTATCTACTGTATTTTGAGAAACTTCTGGGATAGGATGTCGAATGTGGACCCACAAAGATGGTAGTTTTACCTTTTCTAAAACTATCATTTTTATTTTTTATTTATGCTTGGCCAAGCACATGTACCATTGAAACAGATGGAAATAAAATCCTAGAAATAAATGTATGTAGGTTTCTGCCACCTCCTATTGCAAGAAATATGTTATTCTCATGTTAGGAATGCATATAGGCACCAGGCTTGCATCGAGAGTTCCCTCCTATTTTATTGTGTCAAGTTGCTAGGCTCCTCATGCAGGGCCAAGGATTTCTTTGAGTTAGGAAGGAACCTGGGGAATTCATGCACTTCGTGGTTGGGTGGAAAATGTGCTTTAATCACACTCTTGGCCCTAGCTCACAAGAAGACCAGTGGTGTCACGGCGGTTGAGGTTCAAAGTTTCTTATGCTATTGATGTACTTATGTATTATTCTTGAAAGGATTGTATAGCCCACTTGTAAAAGAAAATTTATTTGACATTCATTATTGCAACATTGAAATAGATGTACTAAATGAAATATTTTGATGTAACATTGAAATAGATGTAATGATTGAATTTATTGATTTTATTTGAATATGAATGAATTTTATGGAAACTCATTGATGCGCTTTTACCACATGCATATGTATTAATGTAAAGATCCTTGATGTATATGAAATGTACACATTTGGATACATGAAATGAGATTTATTACTTCTTTTACTCTTGAGCTCATTTGGGAAGCTCTCATTAATTGCTTCATTTACTTTTACTTTATTAAAATTAAATGAACTTTTTATATGCTTTAATGAGCATCATCTCCCAATCTTTACAATGTTATACATGCAGTATATTTGGCCATATTGCTAACCAGTGTAGATCAAGAGAAATAAAATGGAACAATTGGCCTAGACAAAGAAACATGGTGTGCTACAATTACAATAAAATTGGTCATATTGCTAGATTCTTCAGAAGAGGTTTGGTAGATCAGAGAAGAAACATGCAAAATGATGAAAAAGGAAAAGGGAAAGTCACTACAGATCAAATCAAGAAGTAGAAGAAGAAGACATGGGTAAAGAAGAGTCCTTTTATTGTAGGAAATGAGCCAGCACCAAAATAAGCTTCTGGTAATTCCTCTGAGAATTAGGTTGAGGCCTCTAGACTAGGGAGAACTGTCAAGAAAATATTTCAAACCCCCTACAGGTGATTGACACTGGGATGTGGATGAGGTCAGTGATTGCATTGATCTATAGATGTTGCTCAATAGTTGGAGAAATTATTTATGCAGAATTGAGGGTTTACAGAAGAGTTATCTTTTATAGTATAGTGTAATAGGCTACTCAGATGCATTAGGGAAAAAGCATTTATTGCATCAAAAGGTTAGGTGTACGAATGATAAAACATTATTTCTATCTTTCATTTTGTCACTTTGCAAATGTTTGAGAAGAAGAAGTTTGAGGAGCTCAAAAGTGAACTTTGGAAAAATTTGGTGAGAACTCAAGTGTGAAGGCGATTCAAAGTTCAAACCCTAATCCGGCTAAAAGGTATTTTTTGGGAAAACTTATAAACCTGTGAATTTGTAAAAATGGCTACTCCATTGGTAGTTGAAGTCAAGGATAGACCCTATCCAAAGTTTAAATCGCATACTTTTAAGTCCATTGAGATTGAGCCCTTAGGTGCATTTTCGTTTGTTTCATATGATGTTTTACACATTGAAGATATTAGGGCATACATTCATGCCAATATTGAAGAGTTAGGAATTTCATATTTGCTAAATTTGTATTCCAAACACATTGCTAGAGAGGATTTATGTGTTAAGCTCGAATTCAAAACCCTAGAGGAAAATAAATTCACGCAGATTGTAAAAATTCCCCGTATTTGATGAAAGCGAATGGGTTTGGTACATCTTGAGTCGAGTTCAAAATTAATGTGGTTAAATCAACCCTTCAAGATTACAAAAGAGACTAAAAGTGCTATTATAGGTTTAAATTCCTCTGGTGGATTGCCGATTTTGAAGTCTATGAAGAATCAAACTGTCATTGATGCAACTAGTTCGGTATTTGATAGAATAGTAATGAAAATTGATAACATCATTAATGTGGCTATGAAGTTTGCTTCAATGGTAATTGGTTATAAGATATATCACTCTGGAGCTAAGAAAATTCTATATCTGGTACAACCATATATGCAGCCTATCAAATGGTATAGGAGAATGCAAAGTATGATTTGTGTGAATTGCTTTGAAGTCATCTTATGGAGAATCTTGGAAAGATAAAGAAAGAAAAGAAAAATTCTTTTAAATACAGTAATCTATTTTTGTTTATGTTCTTTTATTTCATGGGTGAAGTTTAGGGAGTAGGGAAGGTGCATTGGCAAAGGGATAGGCCTGTTACTATTTAGATTAGAGACATGTTATTCAGCCTTGGTGATTTGCAAGCCAGGAAAATTGCAATCTGGGGATATCTCAAAAACTTTTAGAATGTAATGCAAGCAAGGGAATGAATTCCCACTTCTATTTTAGAGAAGTATAAGGATACAATTTGTTTTATGGTGGATATTGATCAATGCTTGATGAAAGCGGTAGAACCCAAAACTGTTTAGATTATTCCTATGGGATATGAAGTTGATTTGAGAATCTTGGAGCTATATGCACAACATATATTAAGTAAGTCTGTGGATTCATCTGAAGAAAGGTTTGGAACATATGCAGAGAAGGATATGCAATTCCATGAGCAATTAAATAAACCTATGATAGTTTGGAGAGTGAGGAAAGAAGAAGTCTTTGCGGAGAGCATGGGAATACCTATAGAAGATATAATAGAAGCAAGAAGGAAAAGAGAACAAGTTGAAAGTGAAAAAGGAAAAGAGCCAACTAAAAATAAATCTACTAGTTTGGCAGCATCCTCTACTTGAACTAGATCAGCAAGGAGCTCAACACCCTTATCCAGTCATGCAAAGAAATCAACCCCTCCAAAAGCTCAAGTTAAGGAATCTAGTAAAAGGAAGAAGGATAAGAGCACAAGAATGTATAAAGTTGTTTCAGAAGATGAGGAGATAGAGTTTGATGAAGAAGTTAGAGAAATAAAGCATATGAGCACCCTTGTTGCAACTACAATCAAGCCCTCAAGTGAAGAGAAGAAAGCAAAGAAGAAGATGAAGCCTAACAAACTTGGTATGTCAGTAGAGAAAGTTGAAAGAGGTATAATTAAGGATGGGAATCTTAACCCTTTGTGTGAAGTGTATGGTACCTTTGATGTTGTTGTTCAAAGAGTCCTTGAGGAAGTTACAATACAATATTTGAACAATTTCAATATGACTCTTGTTGAGATAATGACACAGTTGCATAAGGAATTGTATGATGTTTTGGAGATGAGAAGAGTTGGTGCCATAACTAAAGAAGAGCAGTTGAGAATGAGTTGGAGATGAATTCAATCCTAAAAGAAGAAAAAAGAGATTTCAAAATAAAATCAAGAATAAACTAGCTCATGTTGGGTAAGACTGAAGAAGTAGAAAAGGAAACAAAAAGTATTCTGAAGAAAGTTCTATTAAAGAACAAAATTGATGTTGTTTCTAAAGAAGTGCATGTGGAAGACATTTCATCTAGTTTGGTAAATGAAGAGGTTACTATTGAGGATACTCAGATCCCTTCTGAAGTTTATGATTCAGAAGAACCTATGGAGACAAAAGCTCCTAAAATTGTATCCATTGAAGAAAAGGAGATATCAGTCAAAGAAGTTGAAGTTACAGATGACAAGAAAAAGTCTATGGTTGAGGAAACAATGCTCGAGGAAAAGAAGGTTGAAGTTAAAGGAGTTCCAGTAGAAGGAAGAGACACTGCAGAGGCAGTGATGAAGTTTCTCGAAGAAGAAAAGGATGAATTTGATTTTTAGTTGGGAGATGCTCCTATTCATTTGTCTACCTTGTCTCCAATTCAGAAAATGAAAGTCACATCATTTGCACAAGCTAAGGCTAGGGAAGAAATTTTGAAGTCTCACATTGAGGACAGTGAGTTATTGAATCTTGCATCGAGTATTTTGGAGAAGATCATGCCTACACATGTTGAAGATCCATTTGGTTCTTCCTTTGATGAGTTGAATAAACTTATAAACTCGGTAAGTACTAATTTTGAGTCACTTGAGAAGTCAGGTTTGGTCAAAGTGTAGAAGGTGTTTGATACCAAAAATTTTAGTAGATTAAAAGGATTGATGGCTAATGATAAATCTTTGTTAGCTACTTGTGTGAAAAAATTTCAAAGCACATTATCAAAAGGTGGAAGGATTCATAAGTTGTGTTTGTATCTATCCAAACTTACCGAGGAAAATTAGAAGAAGGTTAAGGATTATGAAAAGGAGTTAGCTACTATTTATGATGCTTTTGATCCTTTAATCATTTCTATTGGAGATAAAGAAGGTCAAGTTATATCCTTACTTGAAAAAATAAAGAGTCTAAAGCGTGATAATGATAAAGTTGTGGAAAGAGCCAATGAACTTAGAGAGCTAATTGGTCCAAAGATTGAGACCATGTTGAATGTTTTGAAAGAAGCACAAGATGCCATGGTGGTCAGTGATCCAATGGATCTTGAAGCTGTAGAAGTGCAATCTTATTTACTTTGTGGTCACATAACTATTTTGGAAAGTATCAAGAAGTGTTGGGACACAAGCTTGAACCTATTAAAGACAAATTTTGCATATATTTTCAAGTTTGTGTAAGTTGTTTGAAACAAACTCTATACATATGCAGTTTTGAAGTTTTTGTTTGATTATAGGAGTCTTGTATGCAGATTCCAAATATTTTCCATTGATGTCAAAGGGGGAGAATATATCAGTGAAAAATTTATATTCATCTAAGGGGGAGTTGTAGTTTTGATCTATGGATAAAGATATTTTTGGAGTTTTGGTTGGCAGTGTATTTTTGTTGGTACTGATCTAACACTTAGTCATTTTTTACTAAGTGTTGCCATCAATGCCAAAGGGGGAGATTGTTGGTAAGAGACATTGCAATTTTTTTTGGGTGTTTTCATTGATGGAAACCCTTATCAGCTAGTCAATCTGCGCATTGCAATTTTCTCATATCGGTAGACATATTGAAGATAAGTAGTTATTTGTTTAGTTAGAACAGAGCATCTGATAACTTCATGTTCTTTGATTCATATGCAGATTTTATATTATTATTTTATGTTGTGGATCTCAGGGAGTATTGTTAGATGGATAATATGTGTTATCTATAAATCTTCGTGCCTCGTATCGATTTTGGTGGAAGTTAGAAGGTCCGGTGAACTAATTTCCTGTTCATCAATGTATGGAAGTTGAATTGGTGAATATAGTGTGTCACAGATATTTGAGGGATTATTGTTTAAGTATTTTTATGTTTGATCATTTTAATTTGGGTCCTCATGATGTTGTGGCTGAATCTTAAGGATGTGCATTGATTGTTTTGAATTATTTGAGTTGACATTTTGTGAATATTTCTTATTTTGTTGAGGTCAACTTGAAGTGATTGAATTCTTGATGGCGGATATATATAAGTGGTCAATTATATCATTTTTGTGTGTGTTCAATGTGAGGTGATGTATGTTGCAAATGTCAGAAGGTCGGTAGAGCGATTATGCACAATTTCACTTGTGCATTAAGGATTTTTGGTGTAAATTGAAGCAAAACAGATTAGAAGAGTAGAATCAGTTAGAAGGTCCTAAATTTGATTGTTGAGCCTAATCAGAACTGTAATTAGGCATTTTTAGATGCTACTCTATTAGTTCAAATCCTTGGAAGTATTCCAAACTTTTGTAAGGTAGTGAGCCTTTCTTTTTTGAGCAATGAGCTCTAGGTAGTGTGCCTAAATGCAAGTGAATTCCCATTTGTAATCCTTTCTTTTGAGTATACTCACAACAATATTGTGGATTGACCTCCACCATGTTTTTTTCCCTTAATAGGGTTTCCATGTCAAAATATATTTGTGTTATCGTGTTGTGGTTATTTGTCTTATGTGAATGCATCTTTATTTTTATTGAATGTTATCAGCACTTTAACAATCATATTAATAAATTTAGAATTTACACAACACTGATTCACACCCCCCCTCTTAGTGTTTCTTGTCTCCAACTTTCTTTTTTCTTTAACACGTTTTAGAATTCATTGAAATCCTTAGGAGACATGTCCAATTGTTCCTTTGGCTATGATCCTAATGACCTTGAGCTTCCTCATGGTCCTTATATCCTCCTCGTACTACTAACATCATTGGAGAAGATGATGATAGCATGAACAATTCTTAAATCCATGCCTTGACAACTTTGAAGCCTATGCAACCTTTTATCCATCCATGAAATCATGAGATCTTCCTACTATCTAACCTCTCGACATGTTCGGTTACTTACATCCTAAAACAAATAAAGGACCTAAGTTCCCTCCAATAGGTGGACCTAGTTCCTCTACACAACCACACCCTCAACCCTTTTATGCTAACAAAGTTACCAATAAACCAATCAATCTTGAAGAAACTTATGGAAAATACTTTACTATCTTAATCAAACAAGGATGTAATACAAAAACCAAACATGACATTCACCAACTTTTAGAACATGGAGAACAATATATGAAAAAACAACATGATTAGGATATCAAGATCCTCCTCATACCGATAAGCCTCCTTTTGAATATTGGAGACTTCAAGATGATGGTGTAGTGATCTTTGATTCTCCTCCTGACTTGAAAAGTCTCCTTCCACATGAACAAACATTACCTGATTCCAATGAAAAGGATTCTAGGATCCCCATGGGTCCTCTTCCTCCTTCAATCCATGAAAAGGTGAACCTATCAAATGAAAGAGGCCTTACAAATAGAAGAAACTAAAGTTTCCTCTGCATCCACCACCTGAATGTGAAATAAGACTCCAAATTATTTTAAACATAGGCCTTATACTCTTACCACCTTCACAAAGGTTGGTCATCCATCCTAAAGACTCTAATATACCATATTACAAATACCATCATGTTCTTGGCCACTGAACCGATGAATGTTAGACAATGAAAGAAATACTGAATAAGTATCACTTCACTATTACTGATTGTTATCCTATCATCCCTTAGTACCCTTCTCACCAATCTCATCATGCCATAGTTGTATAATTTTTTATTCTCACTATTTCATGATCTTTCCCATCACCCACCCCGGCTCGTTCTTTCATTACACTCAATGGGGACAATAATTTTTTAGCCTTGTCTTAGTAATGCATCTCTCCTTGTCTCTTAACTTCATTATTCCTCTTCCACTTATATTACTTGAGATTGAGAAGCCAACAAATCAGTTCATGGTTGACTTACATTTGGATTACTAGCTCCTTTTCCATTTTCCTTTTTCTTTGGTATGCTTGTATTTGTGTATCGTGTTCCCCCATGATGTGCGCTTGATGTTCTATCTCTTGGCGAACTTCTTCTATTTGTACCTCTATTCTTCTATATGTTGTACATTTTACCCTTTCCTTTTCACTCTTGTTTTGTCTTTTCCTTTTGGGGATGATGCAAAGCATTGAGATGACCTATGTCTCTTCCATGTTGACCCAATCGGTTCATTTTCCTTTTTACTTTGTCTTTTTCTTGTGTTTTCCTTTTGGGGATGATGCAAGGCATTGAGACCAAAATGTCTCTTTCATGTTGACCCAAAAGCTTTTCCTTTTCTTTTTCCTTTTCATTTTCTTTTCACTTATGTTTTCCTTTTGGGGACGATGCAAAGTGTTGAGACCGAAATGTCTCTTCCATGTTGACCCAAACTAGGCTTTATTTTTCTTTTGTTTTCACTCTCTTTGTGTCATTCTTCCAATTTTATGTATTTGGGGAATGATGATAGCTCCAAGCTCTTTAATCAAAACATTACAGCAACGAAGATACTAACCCAAATCCATAGATCCTTATGTGTTTGGTGTGTTCATTTCTATGGGGCAACTCCCCTTTCTTTTATTTTATTTTTTGTTTACATGAAGCAACCTTACTTGGAAACATATGACTTGGTATAGGGAATTTCCAAGATGGCTCTCATGTCTTGTTTTTCTTCTTGCATCCTTCCTTCACTACTTTAAAGTAATTGCTCACAGAATGGTGTGCAACAATTCCTTTAAAGTGGGGGGCATACATTGGAATTGTTTATTTGCATTCTTGGTTCTTAGTGCAGCCTTGTTACTCCATAAGATGTGTTTGTCACTTTGTGGACGACATTGGTTGTGATGTCCTTTATAAGTGTGATCTATCTTAGCATATTACATTCCTCTTAGTGACTTGATGTGATGCACTGCATCCCCTAAGTTGTCAATATTCTATCTTTGATTGGTCCTCTCTTGGAGACATTAAACACAATGGTCCCTAAGTGATAGACCTTGCATGAACTTAACAAGAATCCTTTGAACAGATCTTTTACATGTTACATTTTTGCATTTTTGCATTTTTGCATGGCCACCTTGCATAATGCAACTTGCATTCATGTGGTACCATCATGTTTGTTCATGATTTCTAAGCATGCGAAACTGTGCTTGTCTCATGAAGCAGGAATCAAAATTTTCCTTTGTGGCACCTTGTTAAAGTTATCAGGAGGTATAACTTTGATATGGTTAAGCGGGAAGCTCATTCCGTGACACGACTTTCCCCATAGCCACCTATGTGTTTGTAAGTACATACCACTCGAGTGTATGTTTCTCACCTTTTGGGCCTTCTCACCCAATGGATAGCCATGAGTTTCGTCACCCAAGAGTGAGTATGCATTTTCTTTTTTGGATAAACAACCTAGATCTGATCCACAACTAGCTAGACAAATGATCGAAGCTTGATCTGAATTTCCCTTTTCCTTTTTCTTCTCTCTTTCTCTTTCACACATATGTTCCTTTGATCTTATGTTTAGTTTTCCATGGGATCTTCATCCTAGGAGCTTGATCATCCCTCTTGATCATTGTCATTCCATCTTGCTAGCATAAGTGCATTTGGATCCCTCTCAATACGCATGACTACTTTAGTGTGAGTTTGAAGCAATTTCATCTTCTCACTAAAGCGGGGGCTAAATGTATCATAGAAAAATGGATCTTGGACATTTTAATGGTCATTTAGGTCTTTCTCTTATGATGTTTGACTTATTTTGCTTTGATTTAATGTTTCAATGTAACTTATGCATTCACATTAGGTCTTGAATATTCAAATTATGATGTCTTGTGAAGGTGTTGTGAAGTATTGTAACACATTTCTAAACTCTTCTCATTATAATTCATCTAAAAAACACCTTTTTATCACATACCAATTCCTATTCTAAAGTGTTTTAAAGTCTTGTAACAAGATTTCATGCTTTTCTAGGGTTTTTATCACTATTAACACCTTTCTTATGCTTTATTTGGCCCCTTTATGCACTTATAGGCCTTAATTAAGTGTATTTTTAAATGTAAACCTGATAAACAACATTCAATGCAACTCAATTCTTGAAACCCACTTACAAGCCTAGAGTGGGACCCATTTTCCATGGGTGGCGAATGAGTCCCTCTTGGCTCCAAATTCAAAAGAATTCAAACTTTATTTTGGGTTTTCATTCAAAAAGACCTTATGTCATCCTGTGATGATGTATTATTGGGTAATTAGGGCATAAGTGTATAAATAAATGTTTTTCCATCCATTTTGACCCCCATTCATTCAAGCATTCATCTCATTCACTCATTTTACATCAATTAGCATTCTTGCATTCAATTCATCATAGCATCATTCAATCAAGCAATTATCAAGCATCTTGGAGTAGCCATTGACATATCTTCAGACTTCTTCAACAAGGTTTTGGTGATTTTCGGACACTTGTATGTTGTTTATTCATCATTCCTTCTTCATTCCATTTCATTTCTTTATCAAGGGTTTGATTACCAAAGTGGGATTTGACCAAGGTAAATCCCCATATTGTAACCCTTAAACATTTTTCCCCTCTTGGCATGTGTGTTTGCAGGTCTTGTAGGTAGATTTTTCAAGGAAATTGGTGTTGGAAAGTGGTCAATAGGTCATCAAATTGTTTCAAGTCAACCAAACCCTAATTCAACCTTGGAGACAACCTACAACCTATTTTCTATAAATTTGACTCTGTCAACCCGACAAGAAGACAAGTGTAGATTTGGAGCTACAAAATTGACTCTTGAATTTGTAGATTTTTTGAGGAGGACTGATTCACCATCAGTGCCAAATGAGTCCCACCTATAGGCTAGAAAAGTTGATTTTGTTAGAATCCAGTTCCTGACAGTCGGATAGTTGTTTCAGGTCTTTTTACGAGTAGGAGGACTGATTCACCATCAATAGCGAATGAGTTCCATTGGTGATCAACAGTGATCTCTGCTAGTTTCCAGAAACTTCCAAGATTAGAATTCAAATTCTAGGTGCATTTTGTTAAACCTCATTCAGTTCTTTTTGCATTTGTTCATGTTTTTAGTTCATTTCTGCATATCACATTGTGTTTTCAAACATTGCTTATTTCATTAGTTTTGCATTCATAATCAATCAATTTCATCACATAGTTTCATTTAGATCATTACATTTAGTCATAATTTCATCTTGCATACCTTAGTTTGAGTGAACCACCTCAATTTTAGGGTTCTATTTCTCTCCTTTTAGGTGAAAAACCCTAAGAGCACAAGAGAAGTACATTGAACACACCATAAAATTAATGGTTCAACTTCTTTGGATTTAGATTCTATTGATGGGTTCATAATTGAATGGAAAATAAAGGTGAATTTTTTTGAAGGATCTTGAGGGGATATAAGAGAAGCCACACTTGCCATTACATCGACATACCGATTATCTTTTTATGGGATGTTATCAACGGTGAAAAAATCAAACTTCTCTAGAAAATTCATTGTGAGATCCTTAGATTTTGATAATTTTTCATGCTTTTCTTGATATTTTTTGTTTTTTCGCTTAATTACTAATTTTGAGTCACCGAATATCTTAACATCTTGGGCTCCTAGAGTTAAAGTAGCAAGTAATCCAATAATTAATGCTTCATAATCTGCGGTGTTGTTCATTCCTAGGAAGTTTAAGCGATAGAACAAGGGAATAGGTTTTCCTCTAGGTGGAACTATTATAACCCCTGTGTCAGAGCCAATTCTTTTCATAGATTTGTCAAAGTATAATTCCCATGTTTCTTCATTTTTTTAAATAGTCAACACATTCTCATTAGGAAATGCTTCTATATTAGGTAATGTCAGGGGAGAAGGGACATCAACTAAGTGGCCGGTCAAGGCTTGTCCTTTAATTAAATTTTGTGAGAAAAAATTAAGGTCAAATATAGTTAACAACATAACACATTTAGCTAAATGTCCCGATAAATTTGTTTTAGCGAAGACATTTTTTAAAGGATCTAACTTCATCATCACATGTATTTCAACATTCAGTAACTAATGTATCAATTTACGAGAAGAAAATACGAGAGCCAAACATTGTTTTTCTATCATTGTATATCATGTTTTGTACTTAATCAGAGTTTGAATAATGTAATAAATAGGATGTTCTTTACCATTTTCATCTTGTTGATCCAATAATACTACAAGAGCATGGGCCAATGTTGTTGTATAAAGGATGAACGGTTTGTCTTGCATAGCGGGTTGTAAAATAGGTGGAGTAGCAAGGTAATCTTTCAAACTCTCAAAATCATGTTTACAATCCTTTTTCCTATTAAATTTCACTTCTTTCTTAAGCATATGTGTAAATGATAATGTTTGTTCTGCTAGGGATGCTACAAAATGACGAATAGCCTGAATTATTCCTTGTAAAGTATGCAATTGAGAAATGTTTCTAAGAAGTAGAATGTTAACTATAGAATCAATTTTCTTCATGTCCACCTCAATTCCTCTATGAGATATGATAAAACCTAAAAATTCTCCACTATCTACACCAAAGATACACTTTTTAAGATTTTAATCTCATGTTATATTTTTGAGTGATCCCACAATAGTGGTTTACACTTACTGGGAGATACCAATTTTTGTTGAAATCACATACTTTTAGAAAATATAATGATTTAAGACTTGAAAATTTCCTGTTAAAGAATTCCAATTGAAGAGGGTTTGATCAAACCCCATTGGATGGAGTTCCCCGCTAGTTTTAAACCATACCTATAATGGAGTCTCCTTTAAACCTATCAAAATGCTGATAAAAACCAATTTTTTATTCACCTTTTGGGGGATCAAATCAATTCATTTAATATTTATTTTTTGTAAATATGTAGTCTTTATTATAAGCTTCCCAAAAAGTATAATTTTAAATAAATTTAATTTGATTATTATATTTAATTTTTATTTTGTGTGAATGTAGGTTTTTCATCGAAAATCAAGCTCTTTGTTATGCTCATGTGGAAAAATAGCAATTATAAAAAAAATGAAAAATATCAATGCACTAGATATTGATGTCCCTGATCCAAATAAACAAAACAATTGAATTTCGATACATACAAAAAAATTTATGTCTTACCCAGTAAATCATGTCTAAATTGTAACTGGTTTGACATTGAAACTTAATTAAGAAAAAAATATTCAATGGAATGCTATGAAACCAATTCCATGAACTAAATATCATATTTATGTTCAAATCTAAGTTTGAAAAAAAAAGAATTTTATCCTTCATAGAAAAAAATTCATGTGTTAGCTAGTAACGCCACTCTTTAAAAATGGTGTTTAATATTAAAAACAAGTTTTTGAAGGAGATAGAAAAATAAGTACAATCTAATTCTGAATTTTTTGAAAAAATTATATTTAGAATCTAAAGCAAAAATGTCACAAATCACTATTTTGCATCATCTTCAAATTCCTCATGGTTTAGCCGCTATAAGTGCCCGAAAGTGAAGATTTAGTTAAAACAATTCAATTCAATGTCCAGTTTGGCCAAAAATTGTAAACCAGTATTGTGGGATTACCCTTTCACATCTGTTCAAAGATTTTTTGAAGGATATTCACATTGTCTTTTTTATTTAAAGATTTAGCAAGAATATCAATAACATAATCCTCCAAAATCTTATGTATGTAATCATGAAATATCAATGTCATAGCTTGTTGATATGTTGTGCCTGTGTTCTTCAATCCAAAAGGCATGACTATCCAACAAAATGTTCCCAAAACTATAGTAAATGTTGTTTTGTTTTAATCTTGAGGGTTGATAAGGATTTGATTATATCCAAAAAATCCATCCATGAATGACAACAAAGCATGTCTCGTAGTCAAATCCACTATAATGTCAATATTAGGAAGGGTAAAATCATCTTCTAAAGACACTTTATTTAAATCATGAAAGTCCATACACATCCTAATATGATTAACAGGTTTCATGATTGCAACAATGTTTGAGATCCGAGGAGAATAATATATAGGATGTATAAAACCAACTTCGAGGAGTTTTTAATCTCGACCTTTACTAGTAAGGCTATCTTAGGATTCATCTTTTGTATCTTTTGTCTACTGGTTTAGCATTTTTGACAAGAACTATATTGTGTGTTACTATCTTAGCATTAATTCCTAGCATGTCCGAATAAGTCCAAGCAAAAATATTGGTAAAATCATGAAGTAAAGTTGCATGGTATTCTTGTTCACCTTCATGAAGGAACTTTCCTATCTTAATCATTTTTTCTTCATTTTTAATATCCATTGGCATGCCAATTGTATGTCCTAAAGGAAGTGCACCTTGTTTCAGAAATTCAGGGTTGTATTCTTCATTGTCTTTATCAATCTCCTTACTTTCCTTTTCTCTGTCTCCTTGCTTAGCACTAATCACAACACATGTAACTGGTTTCTTTTTAGGAGTAAATGGCTTGTCATAAACTCCTAATGTTTCATTCAAAGCTTCATCATTGTCGAAGCATTCCAATGAGTCTTCGCAAGTTGTGTCAAGTAATTCAAGATGCTTCAAGGTGAGAGTTATTTTAGGTTTACACATAATCGTGTTGATGTTCAACAATGGTCTTTTGTTTTCTTGCATTATCTTAGAAGGAAAATACCCCAAACCACTTTTTGTCTCCTATTTGTTAGGCTCTATAGGAACACATATGCCTTGTTCTTTCTTTTCACATCCTTTCCACTATATATAAACAAGTTTTTTCATAAGATCATAACCTCTCCCATAAATTCTTTCCATTTCTTTCAAGTTTTGTGGTTGTTCATAATCTATCTCATCAAATTTTGTTGTATAAATTGTGTCTTCTTCTAAATTAGATGAGGCAGATGCTTGTGATTTTTCTTCTAAATTCCATGTTGACATTACCATTGGTTGTTTCTTAGTTTATTTTGTTGTAATTTGGTATTCTACCATAAATGTTGGTTTAAACTCTAAAGAATCCCAATCATCTTCCAATAACTATGACACTTTTTCCATCTCTTGTTTCTCTTCTTTTATAGGCTTTATGTTTGAAGTTGGAATTAATGTTCTTAGGGGATTTTTCATTCCTTTTTCAACTTGTAAGAAACTTTTAGGCTTGGGGTCTATTTCAACTTGGTATACCTTATTGTTATAGGCATACTTCATGATATGATGAAGAGTCTAAGGCACCATATGCATATTATGAATCCAAGATCTTCCTAAAAGAAGATTGTATGAAATTTCATGAGGCATAACATGAATAGGAGTTTGTAAGGTATCATTTCCAACTATAATAGGTAAAGTAATCACACCAAGTGGTTTCTTTCCTACATTGTCAAATCCTTGAATGGATAAGGAATTAGGTTCAATTCTTGATTTATCTACTCCAAGTCTATCCAAAAGATTCACACTACACACATTAAGAGTAAAGCCATTATCAACAAGGGTCCTTTTTATTCCCATCCTATTGAATCTCTAGAGATATTATCATGAAGGCATCATTTTTTTTTCTCATCTCCAAGGGAGGTAGCTCATGTTGGTGAAAAGTAGTGTCTTTGTTAACCGCTTTCATTCCTTGAATTAAAGTTGCTACATCACTTTCATTTGTGGGTATGTGTAGGATCATGATGGGCCAAAAAGTGGAGATATGATGGGTATGTGTAGGGTATGTGGCTGTCAACTTTTTTTTACCCAAAATTGATGAAATGAAAAGGGTTTTTAAAGGAGATTCTCAACTTTCCACTAATATGAATTATGCTTTACTTTGAATTTAATAAATTATTATTATTCATTTTCTATTTGAATTAGACTAAAGTCTTGATTGATACACTAATTGAAAAACATCTATAGCTTTTAAACGGTATTACATTTTTTGATCTAAAACATGTGTCACATTCTATGCTTTGCATACTATAGGATTAAAAAAATAAAAATTCATGAAGTTTTGACCAAGTTAAGGTTGTCATACATACGAGTTTTATATTTTTAAAAATTTGTAATAAAAAATTCATAATTAATTATTTACTTGGAAAAAATAACAAAAAATATGCATCACATTGGGACATGAGTACTCTACTTATAGCTAAAATATTATAAAAAAATATTATCATTTTATTGTGGTTAGGGTGGTCAGATAGACACCTACTTCTTATTTTTTCCCTAAAATTTAAGTGCTATTGCATTGAAATTTCAAATTTTCACCAAATACATTTTTTTTTGATTTAAAATAAACCTAGTAGTTTAGAAACTACATTAAATTTTCTATAGATTCTACTGTTACATATTTTTGAAAAAATATTGATAACTTATTCAAATTTTTACTTCAAGTTGCCTAACTTTTATTTTTTTGAATTTTCATTGCCACTTAAGGGCTTGTTTTTTCCATGATGATCCTGCACATACCCTTGTATTAGAAGGAATCACAACTTGTTGTAGGGCTATTTGAAGTATATTATGATAGTTAGGTGAATTTTGAATTAGGTCCCATAGGGATATCTTTTCAAGAGTATTCTTAAGTTGTTCCACAAGATCATACTCCTTCCCACTATGTGAAGGAAAATGAGGATCACTAGGCAAGATGGGATTAGGAAAAGGTAAGGTTGTTGGAGTTGGTTGCCTTGGTTGTGGATTGTTTCGAGTATTATATGTGTGAGAAATGATATTATAGCTCGATTATTGTGAAACATTGTTCTTAGGTGGTTCAAGGGTGAAAATAGGTGTGTTTTGAGTTTGAGGTTTGTGTGAAGGTGGGTAAATGTTAAGTTGAGGTTAAATCACATTAACTTCTCTATATTTCAGTTTGTCATAGCAAGCCATAGTGGATGAAACTTGTGAGATGAAATCCTCAAGGGATTCATCTATCATGTCAAAGTCATCAATACTAAAAGGCTTGAGGGTTAGGTTAACTTAGAAAAAGAGATTTGACATACTCAAATAACTATGCTTTCTCAAAGTGGTTCATCAGTTTATAGGTTTTTTTGGTTTTTTTGTTTTCTAATGCATACCAAATGTAACATAATCTAATGAAACTATAAACTAATGATGAAAATGAAAAGTATAATAATCTAATTTTATCCACAATTGAAATGAATGTAAACTAAACTAGATCTAATGAAATGAATGTAATAAAAACTCTACAAACTAAAACAAATAACTAACAGTAGCAAACACAAACAAAAAAATAGAGAATTTAATGTTAGAAAATGCAGTCTAAAATATAAAATGAGACTAAATCACCTAGAAGGGCGTATGAGTCCCAATGAGGGTTTTTCAAGGGTTTAAATAATGAATAAAAATCACCACAAAATACCCAAAAAATAGGAAAAATCGCCTATATTGAGACTAAATCGCCCAGAGGGGCGTATGAGTCCTACTTTAGGGTTTTTTCACCATTTTTAGCAAATTCTATGTGAATGTTATGTTTTCTACTTTGAATGATGTCTAGGCTAAGTGCATTTATAGTTTCCATATGAAATTCAATGATGCAAGATGAAAAATGCAACCTATATGCACTTTCACTAATGCAATATTTTGAAACACGAGAATACCAATTTACTAATGCAAACCCTAATGCAAAGTTAATGCAAGCTAGATGTAGGAATATGATGCACTCCAAATCAGAAATAATGTGTTGTAATCATATCATCCTTAATAGTTAGTTCTTTTCTAAGTTGCTTAATTGTGTCTAAGGAACACATGAGTTCACCTTCTAAATCAACCTTGCTTTCTAGTTCATCATATTCCTGTTCAGAGTCAACTTCACCCAAAGATTGATCTACCTCTAAACTGGTTTCTTGATCAATTAAATGTTCATTAATGGTCTCCTTGGACTTCTTTTCAGAACTATGAATGTTTACACCTTCTTCACTTTCAGATGTTTTACAACTCATTTCAGTACCCAAAGATATCACTTCTTGCAATTCAGCATTTTGATTCATTTCAATCAACTTGTCCCAAACATCCTTAGCACTACTGTAATGAATAAATTATGTAGTGACACTATTTGGAAAGCTATTAAGAATAGCATTTATAGCTTTGGCATTAAATTCAAGAGCTTTCTTCTCCTCAGGTGTGACAGGAGATATTGTAGATGTAGTGAAGCCCTTTTCAACAGTTGCCCACACATAAGGTCCTAAAGAAAGCAAGTATGTTTCCATCCTATGTTTCCACATAGTAAAGTTTGTATCTTCGAACAGAGGTGTTCCAGATCTAGGATACTCTACCATTTCAGAGTTACTGTTTATGAATTCTTCCTCATTATTCCTTATACTGGATTCAGGTTGAACATGAGGATTAGCATTTTGTTGTGAACTTCTTTTTCCTTATTCCTTCTACTTTTTCCCATGTTAACCAAAATACTCCAATAAACCAAGAACAATCCTAAGTGGTTTAGACCTATAAGAGGACCCTACGCTCTGATACCAATTGTTGGAGTTATCGACAAACACTGAGAGGGGGGGTGAATCAGTGTCTGAAATTTTTCAAAACTTCTTCCAAGACTTTTAATACAGATAATCTTTATCATAGACAACATTCAAACGGAAGACAACTTAAGCCAATATGACTATTATGATTGATATTGTTTGGAAAATGAAACACAAAGACAGTACAGGTGCACCTATTATGATACTGCAATAAAGTTCAACAGAATAACATAAGATAGATAATGGGATAGCAAGAACCATTAGCACATTGAACAAAAACTTGAGCAATGAAATAAATGATTTTAAGCTTTCTATCAAATTAGAATTTTCAACTAAGATGGATCACTTGAGCTAGACATTTTGATATAACCAATTTCAAGATAGAGAAACAGACATTCACCAGGGTTCAAACAAGTAAGAACAATCACTCACAAAACACCACAATCTTGAAGGTATGACATCAAAACAAAGAGACCATAAGACAAAGAATTTTCCAAGTGGAAAGCCCTGAATCAGGGAAGAAAAACCACTCCATAAGTGCCTTGTAGGCTTAATCAAAAAACCACTATTCACAATGCCTTATAGGCCAGTTTTCGAGCACCCACTCAAGGAGCACCAACCCCTTGTTTTGAGACACCAATCTCAAGGAGCACCAACCCCTAAAGTTATGTTTTGAACAATAATGATAACACAGAGGATTACTCTATTTTCAATAAAGCACAAACATCTCTATTCTCTTATCTACAGAATACCTTAAGGATCCACAAATTGAATCCCTAAAATATTATATGGAGAAGAGCTCTTTTTACAACATCTCTACCTTTTGTATATATATGCTTATGCAGAGTTTACAATTCATTTCATACTGCCTAGATACTCTCAGAATTACAATAGAAGTACCAGCACAGAAAAGAGTTTTTCTGTAAGTATTTATACATCTTGTTTCAGGTACCAAGTCTTCAAGAATCTTCATGGATGTTAAGGAGAGTAGCAACGTAACTTCCTCTCTATTGTTTTAGTGTGAGAGAATCAAGAGAAAAAGATGCCAGAGTATGGTTGACTGAAGAGTAACACCCAAATTAAGAAGGCTGTCAAGATTCAGACTGAATCAATAAATCTCTGACAAGTGTAGAACAGAAAAAATTATCATTTTGCATTTTCTTTGGAAAAACCTAGAAAACTACAAGTAATAACCTTTTTGAAACAAAAATATTGATAACCCACAAGCATATATGTTTATTTCATAAAACCCTTGATTTCAAACTTCAAATAAATTTGAATACCCATAATCTGTAAATAGTAAATTCTATAAATGATTTCGCATAGTAACTAAAAGGTAATCAAAGAGCACGTCTACCCAGTTTCAGAATTTCAAGAACCCTCTGCAAATATGAATGGATATCATTTAATTTTTAGAATACCCCAATCAGTATTCTTCTTTTCCAGAATACCCATGATCAGAAAAATAATAAATCTGCAAAGTAACTGCTGGTAATTCGAAGATCATGATAACCCATGAATAGAAAATGATAACAACTACCAAGAATAGAACATAGACAACACCCATTAACTGAGGCATTTCAAAACCTTTTAAAAAATGATTTGATGTTGTCAAAGATCCACTTAAAGTCCATTCACTAAATGCAGCTGATTATTGCAATTTTTCAAAAACGCACCCATTGAAATTCATAAAATTTTTGACAGAAAAAGAGTCTCATTGCATGCAGATTCGACTTTGAGAAGACAAGTAAACATGACAAATCTGAATATGATCATAATAGCATTTGTTACCTAGCCGAGATGAAGAAATAATAAAAGAACATGTACCCAAAAGGTTGTCCATGTTTTATTTCTGATAATGCCATCAACCAGCCAGAAACGTATGAAAAGATTCCTCCACATGCATATGGTAAACATGTTGAAGCAACTATCATGATAAAAACGACTGTCAAAAACCATCAATAGAAGAATCTCTCCATGGCGGTGCGAGAAATAGGGTTTCTTAATCATTTCAAAGATAGAAGAGATAACCACGAATTCTACCCTAAACTCTTTTCACATCATTCGATGGTTTAGCAATAATGAAATGGAGTTGAAGTCCGTACAAGACTCAAAGCAAAAAAAATGTCTTTAAGATTTGATCGCTGTCCAAGAAGCCCGACCATACAATAATTATTGCCAAATCAAATATCCATATGATAGTTTCCAAGAGGTCGACCACACCAAATGAAGACTTGAGTGAAGTAAAAATCTTATGTATAGAGATAAATCAAACCTCAATTCCATATAACCTTTTAAAAAAAAAAAATTCTGGCAACAAGGACCTTTAAAAGATTTTCCATGAAGGTTGACAACCTCACCATCTTAAGTTAATGTCAATGTGACCATGGAGAGCGGATGGCCAAAATAATTTAAATAACTTTGCAAATTGTCTTGCATTTAAACATGAAAATTGTCTTGCATTTAAACATGAAATAACTTGCCAAAGATATAGTCACCAAGATGATCATTAAAAATATTACCATGATCAATACCAGACTGAATTGAAATACTGATCCAATGAAGTACCTGACAGAGAGAAGATCATGAACATGAAATACTAAATCTGACAATAACCCTGAAACCATTAAAATAACCTATCGTTGTCAAAGAACACAAGCTGATCAGTACCAACGAGTGATAAAAGATTTAAAGAATGTGAACGAAATGCAAACTGAGCACTGAATCTGAAAGCAAAACCCAAGGAAGTAAACTGTTCACTGAAAGCCATATATGAATGAAATCTGTCCACTGCAAATTAGAGACCAACTGAATATAACCAAGCTGAGAGAATCATCTGAAACTATAGAGAAGTTTGTCATCAAGGATAATCACAACTGAGAACCAACATTATTGACTTAGGATCTTCAAAAATATAGGAAATTTCCTATACTAGGACTCATACGCAACTTGTGGTGTATTAGTATCATCCTAATTTTTTAGAAAGTCAAAGTCTACATATGCTCTCTAATCTCTGCTCTTGAACTTCCCAATTTATTTTTTAGATATGAACCTATACAAGGACCTACAAAACAAAATATAGTGTTGATTTTTTTATGAGGGGTTTTCCTTGACAAAACCTCTAGTTAAGTAATTAAACCTTGATAGAAACAATGGGTCTTGAAAGTAAATGTGCATACAGACTATAGTAACAAAAAAGTTACACCTTTTCCTTGCTTAATTCAGGAATAATTAATGATAAATCAGACTTGATATCGCCTTGATCTAGTGCTTTGATGAGTTTTACACATCCACATTAGGCCTTGGGCCCTTTCTAACCTAAATAACCTAAATTCTCCTTAATTTAGTGTTGTAAAGTGTATTTATTTGCACCTTCACATTAAATTTAGGAGGCTTGTAAATTAAGAGGACCTAATCTAATGTTGTAACATGTATTATACACATTCACATTGGATTTAGGGCCCTTTTTAGATAAATAGACCTATCTTTTCCTTAATTTAATGTTGCAAAGTATATTTATTTACACTTTCACAATGAATTTTGGGACCTATTACATTTATGACCTATATATCATCATTAATACGGCCCTATGACTCCATACACTACTGAATTTGGCTCCATTTTTTTATGAATGTTTGTCGGTCATTCGCAAATATTTGTTGGAAAAGTAACGAAATGATGAAAATAATTTCCTCGCTATTTTTTCATCAAAATTCTGATGATGCATTAAACATTGAAATAATGGTGCAGATTCATCGATCATCGGCATCATAAAATGACTCAGATGTTCATCGGAATATTGATTAAAAATTTGTGTATGCATAGACGAATTACAACCAAAATGCAATTGCAATGGCTCTTCCAAAGCGTCAAAACAACAATAGAAGTTCGTCACCATTTCAACGAAATGGGCAAGGAGTTACAACAAAGCCTTCATCACAGCTAAGCAACTTCATCGGACCTTTTATGTGATTCGTCAGTGGAGTTTGTCAAAATTGTGATGAAATGGGAAAGGAGTTATGACGAAGCCTTCGTCACAGCTAAGCAAATTTTTCAAACCTTTTCTATGATTCGTCGGTGTCCTCCATCAAAATTGTGATGAAAGTGGCAAGGTGTTACAATGAAGCCTTCGTCGAACCTTTTATGTGATTCATTGGTGGACTTCATCGAAATTGCAACGAATCGGACAAGGAGTTACGATGAAGCCTTCGTTGCAGCTATAGAAACTTCGTCGGACCTTTTCGGTGATTCGTTGGTGGGTTTCGTCGAAATTGTAGCGAAACAATGCAATTTAAAAAATATATATATTCATTGAAATGTACCATTGCAAAGACTCTTGGCGATGACCACCGAATCCAACCCATCAGTGAGAGATCAATCATTGGCACAGGATATAAAACTCACTTTGATAGTCCATGTCTTGTCAATGACTTTCGTTAGCAAGATAGATCCAATGTCACACCAATTTGACCTCTTCAAGAGTTTTGAACACTGCTGGTTATCAGCAAGAAATTTTGAGGGTCTCACCGATTAAACAAGTGTCTAAGAGAAAGTAAACAAATGGAACCTATTAATTTTATTATTTTGGGGGTTCTTTAAATCATAGAATAGATACCAAGTCAAATAATATGAAAATAACTTACTTCCATACAAATTAAATGATTACTCTCACAATGGAAATTGTCTAATTACAACAATTCCATGAAAGGTTATCCATGCTTCATAAGAGATGACTGATCATACATATAGACTGCAAGATGCATAGAAAAATAATTACACTTGAGAACAACCAGGGGCTAACAAGGGAAGGAGTTAAGAAATGTCTGGATTGAAGAGAAAATGTGTAGGGAAAATGTGGAGTAGTGTCAAGAGAACAGAGCTTGTAGAAGATATTCTTGACCTAATCAAGCTCTTGAACAACTTAAACAAAATTAAAATACTAACACATACATGAGACATGTAATGAACTTCCAATATCTGCTATCTTTTTTTTTTTGGTATTGAAAATAGTTTAAGGTCCATTACATATCATGAAAATGCCTATCTGGCATTAGGATCAGTACAACATCAAAGCATTTCCATAATAGGAAACATACCGTATCAGTACTTTACACAACAAGAAAGAAACCAAAAAGCACCAGTTGTTTTCAAAACCAGCATAGACAATACAAATTGATGTTAACAACACCATAGGTTGTTGCTATTCAAATCAGCGTAAACAATACATAGTGTTGATTACATTCTCCTCATTGTTGACTTCTTCAATATCAAGGTTCATCATTGTTTCTCCTTGGGGGTCCAACTACCGGGGGCCGCGTTGTCTTTTTTGGGCTTGCAACTTCATCAATTGCTCTCTAGAGCTCATCAAATGTTTGCTGGAATAGAACGGTCTCTTCCAAGCTCAACCTACAGGTGGGTCCACTTCTCAAATCCTCTCTGGTATTGTTAGCAGCACCTTCAGTTATTGACTTCAAGAAATTCTCCATTGAGATCTCCACAAGAGTTGAAACCTGCAGAGCAACATAGCAGAAAGTGAGTCTCTTGCAAGACTCAATAAGTACCCTCTTGATACCCTTAAATTTATCATAATTTCTCACCTTCCACAAATTCCACATGATCTCATTGGATAAGAAATACCAAAATAGCTTACAATCAAACTTGAGCTTGAAATTACAAAACATAATATCATGCCAATTAATTTTACCATTGTTATTTCAGACCTTCAGCTTATGGCAGAATAAGTACCAAATTTCGTGAGCATAGAAACATTCAAAAAGAATATGTTTGATAGTTTATGAAGTCCTGAATATACTGCAGATTTCAACACTTTCATGGTTAGATTTATAGGGATCTATCTTTTTCAATAATGTAGAGGTAGGTAAAGGAGAAATATTTATAATTGTAACACTATTCATAGTCTAGTAAATTATGTTCATAATTTGTGTTCAATGGACCTCAGTTTTATCATTATAGTGCCCATCTAATACCATATTTTAATCCAGGGTTCAACTATCTCAGATCTAAAGAAGCACCTTCAATTAACCATTTAAAGTACTATAAAATAAGATAAGACTTTTACTTGAGAAAGATTGGGTACACTTGTAGGATTAAAGTTCTCGCAATCATCAGGATTTATTGTCACACAGACACAACCTACAATATATGAAGTAATGGATGACTACAATTTAGTGAAATGGTCCTTAATATGTAAGTGGTTTGCAAATTGATTGGTAGAAAATAAGGTTACCAACACATCTACATGAAAAATTATGAGGACAATCTACTGTAATCATCAAAATAGATGAAAACTGCAAAGGAAAGAGCCGAGCTACATCTCTAGAGCCTAAAAAAAATACATGCAAGAAGCATAAAAAAAGGAACAAACCAGTTTTTGGATGAATACAAAATGGTGCCTTCAGCAAGTGATTCATATGCTTTCACACCTGACAGGACATTAAGAAGATTTTAGTCTTCCTTTGTGAAATTAACTGCTTACAGAAAAAACCTAGAAACCAATATTATATACCTCCATGTCTAGCTGAGGGTAGGTATAAGAGAAAAAAATTCCTCAATGCAATTCCAAAAAATATCAATGTGTGTGTAGGTTTGTATTACTCAAGAATATCATTTCACTACCTAAGGAGGAAAAATACCAAAGTGATGTTTAAATTTCAATCTTCACATAAATTTTAGAGCCCTTATTGCTACACATGCATATACAAGCATTATTAGGAGCTCTAAACTATTCAAATATTAAAGAGTTAATTAGATATAAGATGGAAAGTTGTTGTTTAGACATAATCCATCATCTTTTACATATCTTTATTCACTCCTAGCGCTTGAGGATAAATTTGTGTAAATGAGACAAAAATGTGAATCTTTTATGACAAAGAAAAATTCTTAAAGGAGGAAAAAGAGAGGCAAGAGAATGCTTGAATGTATAGCAAAGTATAACATTTTGATCATCATAACAATGAAACGAATCTTAATTTTGAAGCATTAATATCATTTACAACATTTATGATAAAAAATGAATGTAACTAGAGAAAATTTTGCATACTTGCAGATGGTACAAAATTTCATGGTTAAGTTGAAGCCTCCCATCAACAACAAGATCCAAATATTCATGAATCTATCTCAATCAAGCCTCTAAACCCTTCATAGTTGTCAATTTTTCCACTAACCTATAATGCACAAAAGTCAAATTTTAGAGTTATGTCACCACTAAAAACAAAAGAAACAGAGCTTTGAAACCAAATCCACACACAACACAATGTGGTATTCATACAAACCCATACAAACAACTTCAAATTATGATTCAAAGCATGGATTCAAGGTATAAAGAATCATTTTTCTGCCACCATAGTGAAAAGTTAACACTTTCTTTCATATTTGCATATTGGTTTGATGCTTCAAACGATGAATTTCTTATATTGAAAAGTGCATTACCTTATTGAGCTTATCTTTGTTTCGAGAATAGTTTAATATTGTCTACTTAACAGGGCCAACCACGTGACTATGGAAGCTCATTTGGCTCCTCCCCCCTACCCTCACATCACTCTTAATTCCCAATACCCAATCATATAACATTAATCATTCATTCATCTATTAATAACATATAACATTCATTCATTAAAATATAACATTCATTAATTAAAATATTCACATTCATTCATTAACATATAATATTCATTCTTTCAGCTTTTACATATTATCAAAAATATGGTTGTCATGATATGATTACAATCACATTTTTTTTGTTTCTTTTTTAAAGCCAAAAAATTCTGAAGTAGAGTATCATTTTCTAAATCATCTACCCCCCTTTAGTTGTTATTCCCTTTGCTTGTGATCTTAATGTATGCCTAGTTGTCTGCTCATGACGTGGATGCTGCTGCAAGGGGGGGTTTGCTACAATAACAAAGAAATGTTAAGCTGATATGTTTTATTATTATTGTTACAAGTATTTCATTAATTAAAAGAACATTAGAGTGGTTCTCTTTACCTGATGGGTCCACAACAAGTTCTTGAACTTCTATTATAGGCTCATGCTCAACATGTTGAACACCCTCTAAATCCTGATTTGCAGTTGAAACATGAAAGGTTACTTTAATTAATACACCAATTGAAATTAAATATGTTTAAAAGAAAATGAGAGTGGTCCTCTTTACCTGATGGGGCCACATCATATTCTTGATCATGCTCAACATTTTGATCATGATCTACATGCTCTAAAGTTGAAATATGAAAGGTTACATTAATTAATACACCAATTGCAATGAAATATGTTTAAAAGAACTTTAGAGTGGTCCTCTTTACCTGATGGGGCCACATCATGTTCCTGATCTTCTCTAGCCTGATCATGCTCAACATGTTGATCATGCTCTACATGCTCTAAAGTACCGAGATGCACACCATGACCTTCATCTGCAAGTTGTGCTCCACCCTCACTAGATTACATTCCAATTTCATGTGTAGTACTATCATTGCTTGAATGTTTAAAACAAATAGGCATGTAATTACTTTATGGCGGAAATTAATATTGAATAGATTTCACAAGTATTCAATTTTAAATAAACTTTATTGAGTTTATTTACCTGCGTGTCGGATGTAGTGGAAGGTTGTGTTTGCCCAGTCAAGACTCTTAGGTGTTCAGCCATGGCTCCATAGCCTTGCTGGAAGGCAATCTTAAGGTCATCTTCTATGGGAACTCTGTTGAATTCAGAGCCCTACATTTTTGCATAAGATCATGAATTTTTCTTCTATGGTGTGATAAAGAGCAAAATTGTTTTCAATTTATTATTTGGATACTATTTCATTTATTGATGCTTACAATTTATTAGGCTAATTTCATATAACCACTAAAGCCAAATTTGTGTTGCCTATGTTTTTCTAGTCTTTCCTTTGTTGCCTTCGATGTGTTGGGCAGCCTATGAAAAGTTTGAAATATGTTAGATTATGTAAAAAAAAGAGTAATTAGTATATAATTACATTGTTGATA
>VDFB02004813.1:0-65475 GCA_007258455.2 Sequoia sempervirens | reverse complement strand
ATAGGATACCTATTCTTTATTGTCTTCCTGTTGAGCATTCTGTAGTCAATACACATTCTGAGTGTACCATCCTTTTTCTTCACCAAAACAATTGATGAAGCAAAGGGTGACTTACTCGGCCTAATGTGCCCCATAGCTAAAAGCTCCTTAATAGTTTTCTCAATCTCATCTTTGGGCGGCTTAGCAGGGTCTTAGGTAAGGAGTAATCATGATGGGTTTAAGTGCCTCATCAACTCTATAATATGCTCAATACCTCTATCAGGAGGTCTACCAGGTGGAATTGCACTGAACACCTTCGCATGTTTGATTCGAAGTTCCTGCACATCTGGATGGTAAGAAGAAGCTTGCTGCTCCAACTGTGAAGGCATTAGCTTGCACTCAGCAGCCCACTCTACCATATCATTACGAATCAAACGTTCCATTCTCCGAAGTGAAATCTCTCTAAGGTTGCTGTCCTTGATGGCTTTAAGAATATGATTTGTGCCATCTACGGTGAATTTCATCTCCATGTCACGCAAATTAAGCGTGAACTCTCCTATTGCATGAAGCCACTTCATGCCAAGAACTATATCCGTTCCTCCCATATTCACCACATAAAAATCTGCCTTGAACTCAAAATTGTTAAGTTTCAAAGGCAAGTCAGGTATCATCCTCTCACAGTTGAGAGTGTATCCATCTGCAACCTTCACACGTATGCCTTCAAACTGCTGAGTTTGAATTCCCCGTTTCTCCACTAACCGTGAATCGATGAAGTTGTGGGTTGCACCTGTATCTAGAAGGGATATGACCCTTTGACCAGCTAGGATCCCACGGAGTCTGAAAGAACCCTCTTTCTGCATGCTGGACATATGAGCCTCCTTAAGTTCTGTTTCTACTACAATTTCTGCTTCATTTTCTGACTCTTCTCCATCTGTGTCATAGATTGGAGCTTGCTGATCAGAAAAATCAGTCAACGCTTCTCCCTCATAAAACCACTCCATATGCTTGTTTTGCCCTTTGGGTTTGAGGGGGCAGTCATGATTAAAGTCATACGGACCTTTGCAGTAAAAACAGAGTTTTCTTCTTCGTAAATCATTCATTGTTTCTCGATCTAAAGGGGCTGCAAATTTCTTTTTCTGATCTGTATTATCAGCCTTCTTTGGATCTGATTTATTCTCCGTGTATGAGGTAGTAGGTTTCGAGCTAAATGGCTTACGAGGTGTTGATTGCTCCATGCTGCGAGCTTTCCTCATAGCCTCCTGTAAAGTAGGTGGATCAAATGCTTTTATCCAACCTTTCATGGGCTCGAAAAGACCCTCAATGAACAAGATGATCAGCCTTCTCTCTGAGATCCCTGTCACCATCACAGATAGTCTTTGGAACTCTCCAATGTACGATTCCAAGCTACCTAACTGTTTCAGCTGTCCTAAATCTCTGAAGAAAAGCTCAGGATCCCTTCTGTCAAATCTCTCTACCAGTCTATCAGTAAACTCCTGGTACGAGGTAATCCTGTCATGTTGAAGAGTAGTCATACCGTGAATCCACCAGTCATGTGCCACGCCATCAAGATGAAGTGCTGCAAAACGAATGGCATCCTCCTCTGGCATGGGGCGTAGTGTCAAGAATGTATCAAGTTTACTAACCCAGGCACGTGCTGTAACTCTACCACTGCCATCATAGTGAACTAAGGTTAGTTTGTTGGTAGCCTGTCTGAGATCATTCTGCTTGTGTCTAGGCCGCCTGTCATTCCTGCTCCTGGTGTGTTCTCTCTTCTGGCTCATGAATCTGTCGAAGTTAAGGTGCTCCTTAACCCTCGGTGGCAAATTATCCCACTCATCATGCATAGCCATAATGTTATCTGCAAAATTAATCTCTCCACCCTGTTCAACTTCGTCCACTTCCTCAGCATCATCTCTGGTGAACGTAGGACAAGTAGCTCTCTCATAGGTACGTGCTGGAGCTATGACTCTCTGAGGCTCTCTATGGATACTGCCTTCACGATCTTGATCCAGATTCTGAGTTCTATTAATGGTCAAATTTTGAACATTCGTGCTAAGTTGCTGAAGAATAGTTGCCACTTGTTCTTGCCCTGCAACCATACCTCTGAGCACGTCTTTAGCTTCTCTGTCCTCATCATCCCAAGGATTCCTGTGAGAACTTTCTCCAGCCCTGTTCGCCATATTGTCCCAATCTAATTCCTCTTCCTGATCTGCAAACGGAAACGGTGGGAAAGGATTTTGATCACCTCTCTGATTTCTAGGACCCCCTCTGGAATAGAATTTGCCAAAACCCTCTTTGTGTGACTTCATAAATTTCTCAAACCCCACAAGCTGGCAGGATGTGAGCTCTGATACCACTGTGATGAGCCCTGCTGGCTCTCAGCTCAAAACCCTTATTTTCTTAAATCTTTATGTGTTATTTATTTTTTTAGAGAATGTTTAATAGACAGAAGAGAAGGGGCGCACATCATAATTGCTCATAAAATGTGAATTTGCTCTTATTTCTTCAAAAAGAAAGTACAGAAGATATTATTTAACTCCAACAAATAGATTGAGAATGATAAACATACCGAAATAGCTCCAGATTATTTAATTAAAGAAGTTGCCAGATTGACAGCCGGAAATGGTGAAATCAAGCATTTAGGCACGCCAAATCTCCAGATCTCATTTCTCCTGCTTCAAAATTGGATACAATGCTCTAGAAATGCTGGACGCCCATGATGGAAGACCAAAATCAAACCAAAGGGAGGCGTTTCAGCTTTCTTCTTCACACGCCTCTCTCTAGGCACGAATCCCAAGGTAGGCCGTACGGCCAAGGAAAGAAGAGGTAGAATCTTTGATGGAAGTCTCTGAAGCTGTAGAAGGATGCGCCACCAGAAGGAAACCCTCAATTATTGCACACAACAAACAATCTCAGCATAAATAATCTCTGTATGAATCTGTAGAACCTCTGGCTGAAGCTCTCAACATGCACTGATTCGACTGATCTTCCACAATCTCAAGAGTGCTCACACTGAAGAGGTAACGTTCTTCAATGGCAGTTTGTTCAAACCCTGATCACAGGAGAATGCACAGGAAAAATGCTCAAGGCAAAGTGAAATGGTCAAAAGATGAGTTTCATTTGCCAGAGAAATGCTTTATACCTAATTGGCACGCATTTCAAGAAAGTACGGCCTTTTGCATCATTTAAATCTTTTAATATTTAATTAAGTCTTTCTCCATAGTTAAGACTTAATTCTTTGAGCGCACTTTTAATATTTTAAGTCATTAAAATATTAAATCACCTTTTTGAATAATTTAAGTGATAAAATATATTAAAGTCGATGTGACTTTAATAAAAGGCATTTAAGTTAAATAATTAACTTAATCACTTAAAAATTCATAACTTGCTCAAAACTCTGTATATTCCTGTGCCGTCAGAAGCTGTGGACTCCTAAAATGCCAACGCTCGCTGTGATCAAATCACTGACCTCTGAAAACAAGAACAAACAACCTCTCCAGAAAGTACCACTGACCCTCTAACCAATCTAGCTAGCCCACAAGGGTCCAATAAAGGGCTAACACACGTTCCCGAGAACTGTCTAGCGAGGGACATCACACAAGGTTAACCAAAAATATTTCCAAGCTTCTACCTTGGCCTTGCAAGCTCCAATTATTTTGTCCAATGGTCCAGATCTTATAACTCCTTTGAACGGTGGCACCCCTAAATATTTGCAAGGAATGGCATTTGTCTTGAATCCTAAGAAATTTGGAACTTTTCTTATGAGCCACCCACTTGTGAAAAAGGAAATATTAGATTTATCTTTATTGACTATCTAACCCGAGGAAGCAATATAACAGTCAAGATTGGATTTGATCAACTTTGTCTCTTCCATTTGGACCTCCCCATACAGAATGGTGCCGTTTGCAAATTAATGGTGAGTAATGGGATCCAATTTTTGAGCAATTTGAACTCCACACCAAACTGCCAATGTGTCCATAGCATTTATCGCTCTTCCATTTGCTTCAACCATTAGCACAAATAGTAACAAGGAAATAGGGTTTCCTTGCCTTAAGACATGAGCACTCTCAAAGAAACCAAATGGATTTCCATTGAACAGAATGGAGAACCTAGGAGTAGATATGAAGCTGAAGATCCACTCGAGCTATTTTTCCCCAAAACCAAATTTTCCCAGAAATCTTATAAAAAACAACCAACTCACCCTATCATAGGCCTTACAAATATCCAACTTGATCACCATACTTTTTTTTGTTAGAGTTGACCATAGAATATATTGCCTCAAGTGCAACAATGATCCCATCTACAATGTTTCTACTTGGCATGAATCCACTTTGCTCTATAGATATAATTTGAGGAAGACCCACTTTCAATCTATTTGTAAATATCTTGGAGAGGATTTTGTATATGGTATTACATAATGAGATGGGATAATCATTAGCGAAAGAGTTGTTATCCAGCTTCTTGGGAATGAGAGCAACGTTGGTGTTGTTTAAATCCTTCAAGATCTTCCTGGATTTTGCGAGTCCTCCACCACCTCCCACACTTCCTTTCCAACAACTCCCCAACACTTTTTATAGAAGCAAGAAAGGAAACCATCTAGGCCCGATGCGTTGTACAAGTGCAATTGGAAAGCGGCAATCTTCACCTCTTCCTCAGAAATAGGTGCCATAAACATTTTGTTGTCCTTTTCCTTAGCAATGCAAGGGATATTCTCCATTAACTTGTCCATATCTCAAGGATCTGAGGCTCCCACCCCTGCTAGCAAATCTTGGAAAAAAGACAGCCTCCTTTTAAATTTCTTCCACCTTTGTCAAGCGTTGCCCATCCAAAGAACTGATAGAACCAATTCTGTTTTGACTTCTCCTTAAGCATTGTGAAAAAAATTATATTTGTGCGACAATTATATAAAATATAAAATATAATATATATTCTTGATAATAAGTATATCATATGATATAAAAATACAATGATAATTATATTTATATCATATAGTATATTGAAAAAAATATTATCAAGCCATAATTTTCATTCAGTCAAGCTGATTTCATTTTATTTTTCTGTGACCATGGTTGAGATAAGGCTGACAACTGTTGATATCCATAAACTATGGTCATGCTGACTGTAATGTTGATGCTGCCCGTGATGTTAATGCCAGTAACAATGTCGTCAATAACAGTAGCAGACAATACTTATGTTAACTACAGTTCTGGTAAAATAGCAGCCAATGTTTATGTTACAACAATGGTCAATTACAATGGTGTCCCATGCTTGAATGTCTATATGAATTTTAACATGTTTAACTAGGGCCAAAAGTCATTGACATCATTTGCCTATGTTTAAAGTAATTTTTATCAGGATTTCCATAAAATTTAGTACATACAAGGCATTTTTGTCCTGTACATATTATATTTTGCAGATAACTAATTTATGGCAAAATAATTTGAAACCATTTTGAATCTAGGGGTTATGATAAAATTTTAAAAAGAACTTTCTTACAATTTCTTGTAGCAAAAGTATAGCAAGAAGAAATTTATTGTATGAAATCCTGATTGTTTTGTTTTTTTCTCATAAAGAACCAAAGGGTAGTTTTTTTCAACAACCTATTAATATTGAGTACAATACAATTAAATAAATCATACACTAATAAAATAGAGACAACATTGCACAGTACACAAAATTTTAATAAGAAAAACCTTACAATCAACAACCTCACAAAATGCATCATTCAATTCTGAAAACTTACATCCAAAACCTCTTGCAGGCTTTTTATTGCCAAATACTTAAATCCAATGATATATACAATTCTTCACACTGGAATTCTTAAATATAGAATGAAACCATCTGATACCTTTTTGGATGGTTATATCTTTTCAATTAAGATATATGATACTTTAATTAATAAAATGATATTTACAGTAGCCTATTAATTAATAATCAATCCAAATGGTTAGTATGCCATAAGGAAAATGATCTTTTAACTAATTCACATATCCAATGATACATATGTTGTACCCCAAATTAAAAATTTTGCTACACTTAGGCATTTTGAAGAAATGAGTATGAGTCTTGTCAAAATTGTCAAAAAAGGTCAAAATTGGGGTTTGCATGTCTTGCATGAGGGTCAAAAACTCAAAATTTCCAAAATTCGACGATTTGGGTCTGCTTACAGTGACCAAGTCTACAAAATCCAGATTTCAGTTTTTTGGCCCTAAGTTTTAGGAAAATTTCTATTTTTAGAAACTTTCTAAAAATAGAACTTTTTTTTGGGTTTTTCTAGGTTTCTTTTGAAATGGATGTTGGCAAAATTTTCTAAAAATAGAAAGTTTGGCTTCTAGGGTTCAAACTGAATTTATTGGTCAAAAGTACTTCCTCATCAGGCTGGTCCGATCAGAATCACAAAAAGATCATTTTTTCCCTAGTGGGTCTATTCTGCTTTTTCATAAGCTTTTCGGGAGCTTTGAGGTCATTAATGGAGGCCAATTAGCTACCAGGTGTCAGATTCAAAGTCTCAAGCGCTACTCAAATCAAGAAACTGCAACAGATGATCGAGGGACGAAGAACGGAGAATGGAAGTTGAAGAATCATGAAAATTGCAAAATTTTGGCTAACTCTGAGAGGTTCAGGTGCCCCTAACTAGTAAAGACGCTTAGAATTTTGTGCCTTAGAAAAATTTTCATCTCTAGCAGTCAAAGCAGTGGCAAGTACGTGAAACGAAGAGAAGTTGAAAATTGCAAAATAAAAAACTAACACTGCCAAGCATGGGCGCCCCAGAAGGAGATAGGTGCCTAGTCTTTCAAGAGGTCAGATGATGAAATTAGGGTTACTCATCCCAAACAATGTTGCTCAGAATCCTCTCAGCTCCGTAGTGAGTCCATCGACACAGTCATCTGATCAACCAGTTATCCAAAATTAGAGATCGAACAAAGAGGTCTCAATCGAGAAGCAGAAGGCAAATCATGAAATCATCAGAAAATATTCTAAGTCTGGAATTCTGGGCGCCCTAAGAGGAGATAGGCGCGTAGGGTTTTGAAGGCTCAAATCCAACAATTAGGGTTTTCTAGATCAATCAATCTCTTTAGAATCCTGCAAGCTTCACAACAAATATCTCAGTATATTCATCAGACTTGTTAGTTGCTAACAAATTCAGATCGAATGGAGGGCATAACATGAGATTTTAATAATGACGGTTGAAAAAGAGCCAAAAATGGCAAAGTCTGGAATTTTAGGTGCCCCAGAAGGAGATAGGCGCCCAAGGATTTGAAGGTCTAAAACATCAAATTTGCAGTTGTGGTCTCCAGCATGTCTTCTTCAGTTTGAAGTAGCTCTCCAACGTAATCATCAACAAGTTCATCGGAGTTGGCAGTCAGCAGATAACGAAGATAGAGCAAAGGGATGAAGTCAAAGGCAAAGTGAAAATCTTGAGAAACTTCTAAGTCTAAAAGCCATGGGCGCCCCAGGAGGATATAGGCGCCCAAGCTTTTGAGGCTCTAAAAGCAGTTTTCCGGAGATGCAGTTCCCAGGAGACCTCCTTCAGAATCCTCTGAGCTATCCAACGAGTCCAACCATCAGTCCATCAGAGCTCTGGATCATCTAGAAACAAGAATCCATCAGAAGATCAGTAAGCAATGAAAGTTCTATCTTTGGAAGCCATGGGCGCCCCAGGTAGCTAGGGGCACCCAAACATTTGAAGCCTCAGATTCAATAATTAAGGTTTGGCATCTCCAGAAAGATCTCAGATTCAGACAAGCTACACAACGGAACAATTAGCTAGTCAATCGGGTCAACCTAGCTCCCAGAATCATGAAATCATCTGAAAGATAAAAGACAATGTTAAAACTTCAGGAATATAAAAATAGCTAACACTGGTTTTACTGGGCGCCCTAGGTAGCCAGGGGTGCCCATGATTTTGAGGGGCTAGATGAAGTTTTTATCAGAGGCAACCTCCAAGACAACTTCGTCAGATTCACTTAGGCTCTGCAATGGATCATTCTGCCAGATCATAACATCAACCTAACTTTGGAATTCAAAGTCAAAATGAGGCCAAAATGAAGTTGAGTTTTGAAAAAGAGTAAAAAATGGCTAAGTCCTTCAAGGGTGGCGTCCAAATTCTCATGCCTTAGAGAAATTTTCAAAAAAAAAAAAACGTCCACATGCATGCACTTGTTTTAGGGTTTCACAACTCTAAATTTAGGAAACAAGGCAATTCTCAACCTAAAAACTTATTTAAGGCAGCCTTGTGCATTTATTCTTCATAATTTTTTGCAAGTGACTTCAAGGCAAGAGAGGAGAAACCAAGAATTTTTCCAATTTTAAGAATTTGAAGGCTAAAACTTGCTGATTTTTCAAATTCATAATTTTCAGATCAGCTCACATAGAGGCTCCTTTTTTCCATGCTTTTTTCATCCGGGGCATCAATTTTCAAAAGGATAAGGCTATCTTTTTCAATTTTCACCAATCAGGGTCAGCTAAATTCTTGATTCTAAACTACTTCGGAAAATTTTTCAATTTTCAAGAACCTGATTTTTGCATGCATGCCCAAGAATTCTCTAAAATTTTCAACATTTGATCATCTGGGTCCTCTTGAAACGTGATTTTGCACAAAACCCAACTCTCAGCTTTTTTTGTCAAAAATTTCAGAAATTAGGGTTTGCTGCTTTTTCAACCAGCCATCAAAATTTTCAAAAAAGATCGATATGGGTCTTCTTGCAATGAAATTCTCTAGAAAACCCATGTCTCAGTTTTTTTTTTGAAAAATATGCCCATTTGAAGAAGAAAAATCAGCAACCTAAATTTAGGGTTTGTGCAAAACTTGTCCAAACATAGTCAAGTTTACATTCAATCTTCAAGTTTTTCATTATGGAGTACTCTCCCATCGAATTCAAGACCAAATAAGTGTTGTACCATGATTTCATCAAAACAACTGAAACTGACTTGCATCATGTCAAACCAGTGTTCAATTTGTGTGCTTTGGAAGTGCAGGCAATGTTGCAATTAGGCACCTTGGTCATTTTGGGTTACTTGCAGCAACATCAATTCCGGTTTCAGTGCAAAGTTTACAGTTCGTAATTGCTTGTATCAAGCATTACAATCCAGCGACATGAGAGATTCAAATAGTAGATGGAAGAATGGTTGGTAGCCTCAAGCTAGATATGATTGAAAAATGCTTTTCAATACCACCCTGGGTTGAAAGTTTAAACATCTGCTTTGAAGAATGTGAAAAGGTTTGGGACATGCACAAGGAGAAATATCGCAAGAAAATTGCACAAAAATGGATGAAAGCAAAACATAAAACTTTGCCAAGAAACGTCGAGCAAGGAGAATTCAAGGATGAGATTGCCATAATGATCACCTTGCTCAATCGAATCACTGGTCAAGCTGATGCTACAAAATTCCAGCCTTGGATGTTCTATGTCATATCTCATATCATGAAGAAAACAGAGTTCTATGATTGGCCAACATTGATTAGTGATAGTCTTCATCACCAGATAACTGAATACTTCAAAATCCACGAGTTCCACATGACCTCATATCTAGTCTACCTAGTGGCCTTTCAAGGCATATTCAAAGGATTGAACATTGTGGGAACTCTGGATGTGCAACATGTCTACAATCATTACCCTCAGCTGGATTTCTCAGAGTCAACACATCACTACAAAAGGGTAAATCAGGCTTTCTTGATGCATACAATGAGAGACCTGGACAACGAGTTGCCTGTATGGATTTCATCAACTGCCAAGGCAGCAATGGCATAGTGGGCAGATTGGTTCATCCAGTTTCCTACTTTCACTTACATCAGAGTGTATGGTTTTTCAAGTGCTCCTCTCATGTTGCCAAGATATCCTTCAAATTAAGTGGTTTTCATGGAGTTCCTAAGGCAAGTATATGAAGTTCATACTTTCTTGCGGAATCGAAAGAAGCCTGCCTTCAATTTTCCATTTGAGTTGGGAATCTACAGATGTAGATTGTCAGCAGATGCTAAGTTAATAGGTGATGAGTTGTCTAATCTTGGGCTCAAGCCATTCAGCAAGAGATGATCGTATGATCCTCATGGTGTCTTCGCATCCCGATTTGGTCAGAACTATGCTCATGTGCCCGCACTTGAAGATTTCTAGGTTAATTGTAGAGATGAGTTTGAGGTGCGGAGGCATGGTAACAACAGGCTTACACGCCATCAGATGAAAGATTGCTTGTCAGAAGATATTGAGGGATTGTCTGATGATGATGGAGATGTACTTCTTCCAACATACACTCGAAATCAAATTGAGCAACAACCTCTTCCACAAGTCAATTGGCCCAACAAAGAATGCATCTCAGTGGAAGAAAGAACAAGCCGAGTCATTAAGAACAATAAGATCTTCTTAGGCCTCAAGAGGAAGAAGGATATTTTGGTAGTGGAGCCGCCAAGAATACAATCATGTAGAACCAAAGATGAAAGCTGTAAGTCATCCTCAAGAAGGTGTAAAGGGTAGTAGAACAACAAAGAATGTAAAGAGAAGGTTGGGCTTTTCAAATATAATTCTTTAGGAGCAGCCAACAGTTGAAGCAAGAGTTCCTTCTGAAGAGCCCGCGCCACAAGAAGAAGTGCCTTTGACGAATGATTCTTGACCATCGTCGAGGTCTTCACCGATTCACATTGATTCAGTAGATGAAAAAGTTGATGAAATTGCAGCCGAACCTCCCCTAAAAGCTAGTAGAGACACAACGTCTTGGCTTGAGAGCTCCTTGGGAAGGAAGAGAAGGAGGCCTTCATATCAACTGAACTTTGACGAATTTGATAACATTTATCAAGATGCACTTGTGAAGAAAGCAAAGAAACAAGTTCACTTTGAAAAGGATCCAGATGGTGAGATGATTATGGAGACTGCTATGCCTCCTGAGGATAAAAATATTGATGAAGTAGAAGTTGATGATTTCGTCATGGTTAAGGCCAATCTCGGCAAAAGCACTAGGCATGCTGATGTAAGTTTGTTCAAAGTTGCAGCGGAAAATCTTCAGGATAGAGTGCTTAAAGATGGCGAGCATAAGGCAGCTATCAAGGCTGAAATCCAGCAACTCAGGCAATACATTTCGAATCTTGTTCACAACACTTCACAAGCTACTTAGTTGCTGCCCCAGATTGTAGAGATGCTAGCTGATCAACAACAGTTGAGGCAGTTGGTGATATGTGGGAAACAAACGCGGGATTGGATTGAGGAGTTCATTGCCAGAGGTAGAGAGATTCTTGCACAACTATATCAGTTGAGGTATAACGCTCATGACCTATGCCATGGGATTGAAGGATTTGAGTAGTTGATAGCAGAGGTGAAACGTAGACATGAGATCATCATTGCGGATTTGAATACAACATATGGCTCAACGGTTTCAAGAGAACACAAGAAACAAATCCTTGCATGGAAAGAACATCACCTTTTCAAGGTGAGAACTTACGAAAGGATATTTGAGGAGTTTGTTGCATACAGACAAAGGGTTGTCGATACTTTCCAGTTCATAACTGAATTTGTTTCAGAGATCCCTTGTCGATATTATCATGATGATGGTTCTTACGTGCAACTTGATGAAGTACAAGCCGAGTTCCAGAATGTTGTTCGTGACAGTGATAGCAGCAATCCTATTGCTGGAAAGACGAGTCAGATTTCCATGATGTCAACAAAGTTCGAGAAAGTGGCCAATGAGGTCAATGATTTTTTGAGATCAATTGCAGAAGGAGAAGAAATCCTAGAAAAGCGGAACTTTGCTATAGATAGTATTGATGCTCCTAATAGAGATACAGTTTCCCGCTTTTTGGCGGATGTGGTTGAGATTTAAAGCAACTATCATCTAGAAGCTTTCTTCGAGCTTTCTTTCTATTCTTGCCTCAGTTCTTATCCACTCTTTGAAGAAGAGAAAGAAAACAAGTTGTAATAGTTGGCATTTCCCTATTTTATGTTTTCATAGGTTGTTAGATGGTTATATTGTTTTAGTTTTTAAAAATAAAGCTTGCATGTTGGCAAGTCTTAGTTGTAAAAGCAAGGGGATTTTAGGGTTCCCTACTCCTCTGTTTGTGTATAAATAAGGGAAGCCTTGCCCATTATTTTCTTAACCATGCTTGTGATAAAAAATTGCTGAGCCTATTTTGCTTGCATGTTGCTGTTGTTTAGTTTCAGTTCACTTAGTGTAAGAGCAAGCTTGTATGCCTCTATAGCTGCAAGTTATTGTTCAGTTCTTGTGTCTTGTGTCAATGTATTTTGGTTTGATGGCTAAACTATAAGCCTATTTTGCTACAATCCTGTTGTCCTAGAAGTGTAATATTTTGTTTTTGAGATTTGAGAAATAAAGTCTTGTGCCTACTTTTCCCTAATATAATGTCTTAGATTTCCATTTCATGTGTTATGCTTATATGATCTTTATTTCAGCTTGCATTGAAAGTAAGTAGATGTCTATTGAGAGAAAGTTTATTTAAGTATTTATGTCAGAGAATCCTTCCTTGTCCATTTCTAATTCTCTTGCTTTGCATTTACTTGAGATATTAGAAATGTCATTAGAGTAGGCTTAGTCATAGTTGAACCTCCAAAAGAGAAAATCTCAACTACGACGCTTGAGTTTTGTAACCTTGTGCTCTTAGCTGAACAAAAAGATAGGAAAATTAGTTTTAGTTTACTTTCTTTTAAGCAACATCAGCAAAGAGGGAGCTTCCCCTCCTAATTTGAAGAGCAGTTTATCTGTGCATAGCTGTCCATTTCTAATCCACATTCTAGAGGTGCGAATTGGAATGCCAAGAACATACCATTCCTCACACAAAAATTCTTAACTCTGGGATGGAACTATGTAATGTCCCCATTTTGGCCACTCTTCTTTTGGATTTAGCCTATTTCCGAAAATCCGTAGGCTAAGCTGAAGTAGAAAACTAGGGTTTCCTCTTTCAGATACTGCTCAGTTGGCATTCAGAGGATGTTGTGCAGACTTACTATTTATAGCAGTTTGCTATTTTTAGCAAGTCTATCTTTTGGCAGTATCTATCTAGTAGCAATTCAATCCTTTGCAGTTCAGTGTTCAGTTTGGCTTTCTGATGGTTTTGAAGTTAACTTACTATTTTTGGCATTTACTATTTTTAGTAAGTTCATTTTTGGCAGAAGCATCATCATCAACTTGGTTCAGTTTGGCATTTGTCAGTTTGCTATTTTTAGCAATTCATTAGTTGCAGCTTGGGCATTGTATTTGGTTATCTCCTTGGACTGAGTTTCAGACTTAGTCAATTTTCATGTCTTGAAGTTGTACCCCACGCCTAGGCTTGATGACTTCAAGTTGTTTTAAAGAAAGGGACATAAAGGGGTCAAGTGAGCATTTAATTATTTAATAAATGCTTTATTGTTGCAATATGAAATGGATGCCTAAAGGAAGTTGAATGATATTTTATTATTTCAAAAAGTAAAAGGCAAAAAGGTGGCGTCCCTTTTGGAAGTTGAAGTGATTCAACTTCTTGGAATTTGAAGAGTTCTTGTTGCTTCATTTGCCAACTAAAGCTTATATATTGCTGCTGTTTGAAGAGCTGATTATCCATTGTTAATTGCTAAAGTTATGCTGTCGAAATGACATTGTGATTATTTCTTCGAGGGATGCTTACCTCCTAGATTCCAATCAATTTCGTGTTTGAAAGACAACACCTAATTGGTTTTATTGCTGCTTCTCATCCAGACTAGCAGATTGAGCCTATTGTTGAAGAATTTTGGAGTTTATTATCATTTTTGAGTTGCTGGTTCATCTACAGCTGAAAGTGAATTTTGTATACAGCTTTGTGAGTAAATTTTATTTCATTCTGGGCATTCGTGCTATGTGATTGTTGACATTGGGCGACCCTTCTCATAGAAGATGAGATCTAAATTCAAAGAACCTGATTTTTAAGAGCAAAATCGCCCTTCCAGCCAGGCCGTACCTTCTTAGAGCACATTGGGATTCGTGCTAAATAAATGAGGAGGATTTGATGCTGTTTTATGACTTGTTCTTGGGCGCCATACTCCTAGAGAGCCTTTGCAAAAGGTTTCAGTCAATTTGAAGGTATATGGATGAAGTTATGAGCATTTCATGGTGTTTTCTATTTGCTGATCAGAATTTCCAGAACTCAGATTTTTATATCAGATTGCATTAGTTTGCTATTTTTGGCCTTTACTTCATCATTTGAGGGATAAACATTGTAAAGCATTCATTCTTTACATCTTAGCATTATTCTCTATCATTGTAATACTTGTATTTGCAGATTCCTTGATTGTAAGGTTGAGATTTAGTAGTACTAATCCAACCATTGTTATTGCTGCAATTACTTGTTATAATTTCATACATTTGTAACCCCTGGATGGTTTACCGCCAGTGTGGAGAAAGAACAATTAATCTCTCTTTAGTCACCCACTGTAAAGTGGCGAATTCCCACTCATAAGTGGATGCCCGCCGCAGCGGATGAATTAGTTTTGTATTGTAATGTTTTCCCCCCACTGTTCAAGTGGTAGCGTGGAAATTCTCATGGCTGGTTCACCGCCTATTTATTTCAGTTTTCAATTAATAACTCCGTCATATGTTAGCACCTCGCCCTCAGTGGGATCTTGAGTGCACATTCTTGATGTTGAGTTTGTTTCATTTCAAGTATTGTTCTTTAATTTCTCCGCCATATGACAACACCTATCCTTCCTTGGGATTGAGTGTGCATTCTTGGCGTTGAGTTCTTTCAAGCTTGGATTTCAGTTTTGATGCTAACGCTAATCAAGTTGGTAGTGTTGGCTTGTGTTATGATAATTCAAGAAAAAAATTGGTTGGCATATTTCAGTGGTATCAGAGCCAAGATCTTGCCATCCTGTGAATAAGACAGAGTCAGTTGACAGATGAGTGATAGAGAAATCAGATTCTTCACCTAAGTTCAGTTTAGCTTTCAGAAGTTCTTAAGATGTTGCATTTTCTGAGGTCCAGGAATCGTGAGAAGTCAGATTTGATTGTGGCTTCGGAAGAATGCCAGTTCAAGAGGCAATGTGAACATGAGGCTGCCATACTCCGTAAACAATATCAGAGCATGACAGATGAGTTTAAGAACGATGTTTCATTTGACACGTTTTTGAATTGTGCGGTGATTCATGACCCTGGAAAGTTGGCTATGGTCAACTACATCAAAAAAATGATTAAAGAGGAAGTAGAACTTGCCATGGTTGAAGAATCAAGGAAGGAAGAAGCAAAAGGATCTGTTTGTGGTTTGCAGCCCACAAGTAAGCAAATTGAAGAGAAAAATCAGTCAATTAGTGTTGAAGAAGACACAAGCAAGGTGCACATTTTGGTTCAAAATGAAAGTGGGCTTGATGAAGATACCTTGGCAAATGAGGAGATTAAGTTAGAGTCCCAAAATACATCCCTAGACTTGCATGGGATGGGAAATAATGAAGATTATTATGGTAAGAAGATCATTACAGCAGTCTTGAGTCCTAATAAGGATTCAAGCAATGAAGATCTCGAGACAAATGGCTTCTCAAAAGATGCTGGTGGAACAGTTGTGTGGGATAAGTACGTTGAAGAAGAGCAAGATGAAGCAAATACTAATGGTGTCTTTGAACCAGCTTATGACCATTACGAAAGTGAGGTTGTTGATGGTGATTCCGATGTGTTTTTATCTCCTCTTGTTGAAGATTTAGTGAAGGATAATTCTCTACTTTATGCTGAGCCAATTCCATATGAAGAATTATTGACAAGTGTCCAAGAAGACTTTTTGGTATGTATGTGGGCACTAATGATAAAATCAGCAACACATCTACTCAAGATAATTTCATTGAAGAAAAGAATGACAAAATATTCAAAGCAACCAGCTTTGATGATTCTTTAATCCGATATAATGCTAGTGACTTGAGTGGTAGTGGGTTTGATTATCAAACTACATCTGTGGAGAAAGTTATAGATGAAGATTTCAGTTCAAGTGGGTTGAGGAGTGACTCATTCAAAGAGTCAACAGTTCAAGAGGAGCATGATGATCTCTTTCCTATTGATCATTGCAATCAAACCTTTCACATTTGGGATCCGGGCGCGATGTCACCAAGGTATGATAAAGAACCGGAGTGGGATAAATTCCCCTTTGATCCTGATGAAGTTCAAAAATCAGTTTGCAATGCAAGTAATGAAGTGATCTTTGGAGGAGAAGTTGCAGCAATGGCTAATGAGAATGTGATTTCTTATGTTGAAGAGAATAATGTTTTAAAATCAACAAATGGTTTGGATGCCTTTCAGAATTACGCACAAGAAGAGTATGAGAACTTGAAAGGTCAAGATAGAGGTACTAATTTGTTTGAAGAAGTTGTTGACAGGCCTTCAATTCAGGAGTTATGCAGTGATAAGATTAGAAAGGAGGCTGATTTTGAGAATCAAATCAAAGAAAATAAATCAGAAAAGTTGATGTTTGATGAGCAAAGCTTCTTTGCTGATTATGATCATGGGCCTAAAGAGCTGCAAGTTTTGAAGGATAACTTAATGGTTTCAGAAGAGAAAATTGTTAAAGCATTATCAAGATTTGATAGCACACACAATTTTGTTGAAGAACTCTACTGGAAGTTTCAGTTTGAAGAGAGACAGAATGGAGTTAAAGGAGTCACTCTTTCCAAGTTGCAAACTATCAAAGAAGCATTGGAATCATTAAAGATAGATTATTTGCATTTGCTCTCAGATAGAGATAATGCTATTAAGTTTGCAGAAGAGACCTATGATGCCTACCAAGAGAAGGAGAAAGAGGTTGATCGTCTTTACCTTGATCTTACCTTAGCTCATCACTCTTTTTGCAAAACAGAAAATCAATCATCTATGGCAGCCACACTTATGGAACAAGAAGCTAATACAAGGCTAATGGAGATCAAGCAAATAGTTGAAGGAATAAATGAACTCCATAATGTTGAAACAATGCAAAATGCCAAAGAGATTCAATATGTTGATAGTGATTGTAAGGTAAATCAAGAGTGTGAACTCTTGAGTTGGGAAGAGAATTTGCCTCAAGAAGGGATAGCTTGCAGCCATGAGCTAGATGTGATGACTGGTAATGTGTGTGATATTCATCACGCTACATTCTATGGATCAGCAACTAATGATGGGCATCTTCAAGTTGAAGAAGATGTGCATGAATTTTTTGAAGACACCAACGAAAGGGATGAAGGAAATATTGTTTCTATGATTGTGTACAACAATCCACCATCTTCACATGATTTGTTAAATTATGAGTTGATTGACAATTTCTATGTGGATGGCATTGGTAAGAAGTTTTATGTTTTTGACATGCATAATTTTATAGTCAAGCATAAGATAATGTTGGTGGATCCATTCTATATGTCAAGCAACACTCTCTTGGGATGGATAGTAAATGAGCATTTAATGGTGTTCAAACTTGAACTGGCTGGTTTTCACTCAGCATTAACCAATGGAAGAGTACCACCTATCTTAAAATGGTTGATGAGGTCAGGTCTTGGAGAGATGCATCAAATTGTGGGAGAACTTTCAGACTTGCCCCTTTGGTTTCTAGATTGTGCATTGTTGATGAGTGATTATTCTAAAATGCTGGTCATGAAAGGTTCAAACTTTGCATTGATGGTTGCAGCTGATTACATGGGTTTGTGTGCTCGAGACTTTCACTATGGCTCTTGGAGATATGTTGGGAATTCTTCCCAATGTGTTGGAGATTATTTGCAGTTGGGAATTCATGCTTGGAATTCTCAACATGGCTTGATGGAGATTGTTGCAAGTAGAAAAAAGGATCTTTGGAGAGATAAGGATTCAATTCTCAGAATCTTTGATGCTGCCCCCATCTTTACCAATCATTTGATGATTCCTTTGGTTCATCTATTGGTGGATTGGAAAGATACTTCGAACAAAAGATGGCTTAATGATGGGTTGGAGTCTCTTGAGGGGATGTTTCCAGCCTTGGGCAGGAACAGTTGTGATATTATGGACGCTGATTTCCAGTGTCAGAATAGTTGTTCTACTCTTTGTATGCTGATTTTCCTAAAATCAGACTTTAATTGGTTTACTTCAGATGTCATGGGCAGCTGGTATACTTATTTTTTCTCTTCACAATCTCTTATCAATGATGGTTTTTGGTCCCAAAGGTGGGAAATGATGTTTCATAGTGATTTGGATCAGTTTTGGATGGTGTTCAAATTATTTTTCAATGATCATCTTTGTTCAATCTCTAGCACTAGTGCTAGGGGCAGCGAACCTTTGCTTGATTTGGTTCAATTTTTTGAGACTATGGGGGAGAGATTGGTGGAAATTTTTAGAAATTTTCTTGAATATGTCAGCATTATTCAAAGGGGGTATTATACATCCTTGTGGAGTTTTGAGGATGCAGCTGCTATGACTTTGCAAAGAGTTGTTTTTTCCTTTGCAATTAGCTATGATGGAGACACACTTGCTGTTGTGACTCGGTTTGTTACTTTGAGGAGTTATGTTGATGAGAATATTTTTGAGTTGCTTAAATTATTCTTCATTGTTCTCAGAATGGTGATTGACATTGACATTACATATGGTAATTCCTCAGAGTTTATTGATCATGAAACACTGCTAGATTTTGATTCAATTCCTTCCATGTTGTTCGACTTGAATTTCAAGCATGTTATCACTTTGAGGTTGCAGGGATGGTTAGTGCAGTTATGGTGCAATGATTTCATTTGTATGATCAAAGTAGAGCAGCATCAGCATGGTGGGGTTTTTCAGAGATGGACATGGGACCCCGGGATCCTATATGTTTGGTGGGATCAGTTTGGAGTGTTGTGGCATTCCTTGAGGACAAGCAATTTTCGGAAGGGCGGACTGTAATGTCCCCATTTTGGCCATACACTCTTCTTTTGGAGTTAGCCTATTTCCAGAAATTCGTAGGCTAAGCTGAAGTATAAAACTAGGGTTTCCTCTTTCAGATACTGCTCAGTTGGCATTTAGAGGATGTTGTGCAGACTTACTATTTATAGCAGTTTGCTATTTTTAGCAAGTCTATCTTTTGGCAGTATCTATCTACCAGCAATTCAATCCTTTGCAGTTCAGTGTTCAGTTTGGCTTTCTGATGGTTTTGAAGTTAACTTACTATTTTTGGCATTTACTATTTTTAGTAAGTTCATTTTTGGCAGAAGCATCATCATCAACTTGGTTCAGTTTGGCATTTGTTAGTTTGCTATTTTTAGCAATTCATCAGTTGCAGCTTGGGCATTGTATTTGGTTATCTCCTTGGACTGAGTTTCAGACTTAGTCAATTTTCATGTCTTGAAGTTGTACCCCACGCCTAGGCTTGATGACTTCAAGTTGTTTTAAAGAAGGGGACATAAAGGGGTCAAGTGAGCATTTAATTATTTAATAAATGCTTTATTGTTGCAATATGAAATGGATGCCTAAAAGGGAAGTTGAATGATATTTTATTATTTCAAAAAGTAAAAGGCAAAAAGGTGGCGTCCCTTTTGGAAGTTGAAGTGATTCAACTTCTTGGAATTTGAAGAGTTCTTGTTGCTTCATTTGCCAACTGAAAGCTATATATTGCTGCTGTTTGAAGAGCTGATTATCCATTGTTAATTGCTAAAGTTATGCTGTCGAAATGACATTGTGATTATTTCTTCGAGGGATGCTTACCTCCTAGATTCCAATCAATTTCGTGTTTGAAAGACAACACCTAATTGGTTTTATTGCTGCTTCTCATCCAGACTAGCAGATTGAGCCTATTGTTGAAGAATTTTGGAGTTTATTATCATTTTTGAGTTGCTGGTTCATCTACAGCTGAAAGTGAATTTTGTATACAGCTTTGTGAGTAAATTTTATTTCATTCTGGGCATTCGTGCTATGTGATTGTTGACATTGGGCGACCCTTCTCATAGAAGATGAGATCTAAATTCAAAGAACCTGATTTTTAAGAGCAAAATCGCCCTTCCAGCCAGGCCGTACCTTCTTAGAGCACATTGGGATTCGTGCTAAATAAATGAGGAGGATTTGATGCTGTTTTATGACTTGTTCTTGGGCGCCATACTCCTAGAGAGCCTTTGCAAAAGGTTTCAGTCAATTTGAAGGTATATGGATGAAGTTATGAGCATTTCATGGTGTTTTCTATTTGCTGATCAGAATTTCCAGAACTCAGATTTTTATATCAGATTGCATTAGTTTGCTATTTTTGGCCTTTACTTCATCATTTGAGGGATAAACATTGTAAAGCATTCATTCTTTACATCTTAGCATTATTCTCTATCATTGTAATACTTGTATTTGCAGATTCCTTGATTGTAAGGTTGAGATTTAGTAGTACTAATCCAACCATTGTTATTGCTGCAATTACTTGTTATAATTTCATACATTTGTAACCCCTGGATGGTTTACCGCCAGTGTGGAGAAAGAACAATTAATCTCTCTTTAGTCACCCACTGTAAAGTGGCGAATTCCCACTCATAAGTGGATGCCCGCCGCAGCGGATGAATTAGTTTTGTATTGTAATGTTTTCCCCCCACTGTTCAAGTGGTAGCGTGGAAATTCTCATGGCTGGTTCACCGCCTATTTATTTCAGTTTTCAATTAATAACTCCGTCATATGTTAGCACCTCGCCCTCAGTGGGATCTTGAGTGCACATTCTTGATGTTGAGTTTGTTTCATTTCAAGTATTGTTCTTTAATTTCTCCGCCATATGACAACACCTATCCTTCCTTGGGATTGAGTGTGCATTCTTGGCGTTGAGTTCTTTCAAGCTTGGATTTCAGTTTTGATGCTAACGCTAATCAAGTTGGCTAGTGCTGGTTTGTATTGTGTAAAACTATCGAAAAATTGGTTAGCATATTTCAAACTATCCTATACCACTTTAGATTGTTATAACTTTTCATTAAGATATAAGAGCCTTTGTAGTCAGCCAAGAGTGATTATGTTGTTTAGCTGGCCAATTAATGTAACTAAATAAAAATCTAATGTATGCAGCAAATATTTTATATTACATGTTGTTTTGGGAGTTAATTCCCCAACTAGTTTTGATTAGTTGTAATGAGTAGTTCCCGATAGTTGATGTTCTCAACCACCGTTGGCAACTATATATGTTTTGTTTCATTTTAGTCAGAGACACAACATAGCATAGATGATTGTATATTGTACCTATTGCAGTAATGAATGAGAGTACCATTGTTTTGTGCACATTATGCGTTCATGAGTATTGCCTATGTATGTTTTGTAAGTTACATTCTTGTTTACTTTATTAATTCATCAAGTCATCCCTGTGAGTAAAAATTTGGCGCCATTGCCGAATTGAACCCTCGTACACATCACGAAGATGGGATAATGGTGTCGCAATGGGTCAACTAGTTGAAGATGTGATGACCAAACCCATACGTCAAATTTAAAACTTTTGAATTTAACCACAATAAGTAAAAACAATGCCTTTCCAATTAAATTTTTCTTTTCAATTTCATAAACATGATATATCATTTTGCAACTTTAACTATTTCTTTCCAAAAGAAACTACAAAGTAAAGAAGAATAAGATACATACATAGCTCGTAAGCTTTTGGCACAAATAGAAGTAAGAAGGTCTAGGAGTCAGTCTTGTCAAATCTTGGATCATCGGCCGATTGTTGAGGACGAGAAACATCACTTGGGCATTTTTCTGCCAACCACGGACTTATAATGTGGTCCCCCGCATGATCGTTTTACAATGAACAACCCTCCCTTCGAAGAAGAGATTGGTGAGGTATTCTTTAACGATTACCAACTAGGCATAGTGTTGTGTTCCTACATATCTAGGTTTTGCGCATACGACAACTCTTGAACTAGTATGTATTTCGGGATTACGGTGAACAGACAGTGTAGTACCACAACTAAGTGTAAGTTGTTCTTAACACTACTTTGGCCAAAGTGTTTACATTCAAATAAGAATGTAGGTCATCTATCACATGCACTATCCAGGGTCAATTTGACTTGAGGATTCCTTAATCTACGCGTAGGTTGGTCTATTCGGGGTAGTCCGTACCCTAGACACCCTAGATCAAGCTAATTACTAGAAAGGAGGACAGCTTAACAAGTACTCACAACTATCTCCCTTATACTAGACATCTTCATCCTCGGAGCTTCATTAACTTGACTAGGTTAATCTATAAACTTGTTGTGATCGGTATCTTATTAAACCCCCTCAATTCTTTCCCTAGTATTTAATAGTTATATGAAATCATATACTCCTTATATGGAGTTCATAGCAAGTAAAGCAACTTATTCCTTACTGCAACTATGTACCTAGTGTAAATTGTTCACCAATGCAAGCAAGAGCTAATAGTAGTAAACACGCAATACCCTTCCTATATCACACATTACTCCTTGTTTATAGAACCAACAACAATTCTTAAACTATGCATCATTTTATTCTTTCAGAAATTCGTTCCAAAGTATAATGACTAGAACAACCAACACTTCCTATCCTTTTACAATCAAATGATATGAAATTAGACTTTTATTTGGGAACTCTTCTAAAGTATAAAAGAAGAATAGCAAAATTGTATTTAGAATAGGGTTCAAGAGTGTGAAGAAGATTAGGATGCCTGGTAAATGCTTTCCACAGATGCTGAACTAGTGTGAGAATGCTACACTTTTAGCCTCCAGCCAAAAGACTTCTAGCCACTTTTGTTTCTGATATTGAACTCTTAACACGGCTGAAGATAATCTCAGTTCTTACTATTACTCTCAGAAATGGTGAATGATAGGAATGAATCACTGTCAATGCAAATTAAACTCTCAGAATTTGATGAATGCTCTCACAGCATAAATAGAATTCACTCACAGCTAATGATGAACACTCAGAAAACACTTAGAAATCTCTAGATAAAGAGAAAACTCGATTTCCAAATTCGTGTGAAGTAGAATGAGCTGAGTGGGTCTTATATAGGCTTCTTGCTCAACCAATTCCCTCTTCTAAAGGCATCCAAACTGCCAGTAGGGTTTTTGAATGATTCAATCCTGAAATGTGGCGCCCTTGGAGAAGATTCGACCTCATTTTTGTGACAGAAAATGATGAATGATTCAACTTGCACATGATAAAATCCTAAAATGTGACACCTAAAGGAAATGGCGTGATTCAATAGGTAAAGATAAATGATGATAAATGCAGAGAAAAAGTCCCTTGTTCCATGGCGTCCACACTTCCTACTTCTCAGGGTGTAGTCGACACCATTCAAGCAACTCTTCATTGCTGGTCTTTGTTGTGTACTTCTACAGGTGCGCTTCATTTCCACGGGAATCCTTTCATATCCATTTGCTTTCATTTATAAAAGTTTCCTATAGTTGAAGTAAAATATTTTCACATGGCGTGATTTGCCAATAATAATCTATTCATTTTGAAGTCACTATATTTTATTTCGTGGAGTAAATCGATTTCCATAGTTTTAAGAAAATATTTAGCTTTGAGAAAATGACGTCTCTTCAAATTCCAATTTCTTTTCTTCACTTTATGATATTAAAATAAAGTTCCATTTAATAACATATATTTATATATTTATTTTATTATATTAAAATATATATATAGTATAGCTTTAATTTACATAATATATATCTATGTATATTTATTTAAATTTAATAATTTAAATGATCTCATATACATATATATATATATATTTTGTAAAAACTATATTATATATATATATATTTGATATAATATTAAATATATAATTATATTTACCTTTACATATATACATGTATATGCATTACATATTAAATTACAAAGTACGTATACTGCGAGCCAGTTAGCATACTTTCATTGTACGTACTTATGTATATGTAGATTCCAAGGTAACGTCAACATAATATTTATCCATATTCACGTATATATAACAGGTTGGTTGTGGGTATGTATACATGTATATTTTCTTGTATACTTTCCTCTATGTATACGTATTCATAAGTGTATTTATATCGATGCACACGTATGGCATATCCATTTGCTCTCATACGTTTGTATCAATAAGACATCCTCTTGAGGAAAGAAAAGAACAAATGAGGATGAAAGTACGAAGGAGAGTAGTGATGACGAATCAAAAACCGTACAATCCCTTAGACGAAACATGATGAGAATGATGAAAGAGTTGAAGGTGGAAAAGAAGAAATCCAAAGAATCCAAAGAATTGTGGTGTACCGAATGCAAAATAGGTCATACCAAGGCGAACTGCCCAAAGAAATTTTTTTGTGACATCTACCAAGTTATGGGACACTCCATCAAGGAGTGCCTGTACAATCTGAAGACAAGAAGTACGCAAGTACTCTTCGCACAAGGGAAACAGTCAATCCCTCCAACTACATCATCGAAATCACAGAACAACACCAATGCATCCCTTGGAGGATACCGTAACAACAAAAGAGGCAACAACAGTGAACTGAGAAGCAAAATACAGTACAACTCCAAAGGTAGACCTATGATATAGTTCCAAAAGTGCAACGAATGGGGTCACTTTGCCAGGGAATGCCAAAATAATCAAAGTACGAAAGGAAGACTATACAAATGGTGTGGACTGGGCGATCATGAAGATATCAATTGCCTAAAGTAGAAAGGTATAAACATGCTAGAGGTGGACGAGGAGGAGGTTCTAGCGATTACTAGAGTGTAGACGAAGAAAGCCTTTACCTAGACCCTCATATGGAGAAAGAAAGACTCCAAGAGGCTAGAGCAAAAGTAAAGAGGTGATGGCCAAAGAATGGAGAACCTCCAACAAAGTAACTAGTCTAAGGGGGGGCAACACCTCGATGGAGTTGAAGGGTAGTGTTGATGAGTGTTTTATCATCCACCAAACATCAGAATAAAAATGTCCAAAGACACTTTATCCTCTCTTGAAAAACCACCGCGTATGCTAAGATTGCGAGAAGATCATATGGCGATTCCAAGGTTTCTTTAGTCGGGTCTCGACGTGTGGATAAGCTCAATGGCCGTTGTGATTTGCTGGTAATGAACAAGGGGACTTACGTGAAATCTTTGCAAGTTCAGGACTTAGGAAATTTATCGTTGAAGGCTTTCAATTAGGACTTTCAAGGTGGATCTCAAAAAAAATGGCAAAAAGAATAGGGTTCAGAGAATCTAGTCTAAGCCTAAGAACTCAAGAGACAGTAAGGACTCGGTGAAGGGAATAAACCACACTTTGTTTCGCCTCCTGTTGGACAACATACGCAAAATGGGTGCAATCTTCAAGGGGTTTGTGAGAATAATTTTCAAACCTCGAATGAGGCTGAAGTTAAGCTTCCACGATTAAGAGCTCAGGCTAACTTTACAAATCGAATGCAAATCATCCATTCGAAAAAAGTATGAGCTACACTTCACCATTGAGTCAATGCGATCAATCTCTCATTCAATTAACAACTTTCAAAGCAAATTCTACTTAATCTAACTTTAATTCTAATCTATGGCGGAAGATAATATGTAACCTCGCTTACTATTCAACAATAAGAAGTTATTCAAGGCAAATCATGCTCAAGAGCTTTTATCATTCAAAATAGTCTCAATGCGACAATATACATAATCTGTCTCCACACAAATGAAAATGAGAGAGCACTAGTTTATATAGAGCCTCAAAAATGAAATGAAGGGCCGAGATTAAAACAAGATTAACGGCCAAGATTATTACAACCAAACCCTAATTAGGGTTTCCCAAAATAACAAGAGTCAACTATCAGAAATCAATCAGAAAAGTGGCAGTTCCAGCTATAATCTAGGAGATGCGTCCTTATCCATCTGAGTAGCATTGTGCTTGGCGAATCTGGACACTACGGCAATGACCTCGTCCATCGTGACAGGCGGCAGCATGCTGATCCGGAATTCGAGTCCGTCCAACTTCTCAGCACATCTAGCAAAAGTACCTTCCCAATCTGCCTCCTGCTTCTCAAAATCCTTTCGAATGGATGAGAGTCTTGCCACTTTCGCAAAGTCTTGTTTCAAGAAAGGTCCAGTGGTCGAGAAGAAAGTTTCTTGAACTTTATGCTTCAATCTCTCCAACTGCATGTCGTTCTCCCGGATGACTTCACGGTTGAATACTTCTGTAGTTATCATGCAAATCTCCTCCTGGATTTTCCTGACCTGTTCTGCGATTCCAAGCCCATCGACTTTTGCCTTCTCCAAGACTTCCTCTCGAATTGTCACTGCCCAAAACCAGTGATGAAAATCATATGCTGCCCCTGCAGCAATCACCCTTTTATCAACTAACTCCTCTCTCGGAGTACTCTTCAAAATTCTAAGGCTTGGAATAAGCCTTTCCTGCATGTCCGGGATACCTTCCCACGTTTCTGCCATGTCCATCAATCTGGAAAGAAATGAAGAGGTTCGTCCATAGGCCAGTGCCAACTTTTCCATGAACAATGCCGCCTCTGTGCCTTCACTTGCCATCCAGCCTTGAGCTTCCCTGGCCGTTACCATTCCGTGCTCGACGTCCCTAGTCATCTCCTGTGATGAATTGAGGAGAGGAGGAACAGTCGCATTGCCCCGATCAAGTGGCTGGGTCAAATGCTGTATGTATTCTTTGAGACGTTCGACCTCCTTCTTATACTCCTTCTTCTTAGCCACTTCCTTTTCTAGTCTCGCCTTGATGGTCGAGACGGAATTATCCAACTCCTCTACTTCTTGACCTTTCGAGGTCGGGCCAAGGTCAACTGTGGTTATAGCATACTCCTGAGGAGTGATCTCGTCCTGTGGCTTGTCCACTGTAGGCACTGCAATGTGCACGGAACGGTCGCCTGCCTCGTTCCTCCGAATGGTGGAGAACTTCTTGGCGGGCTTCTTGACTGCGACCTGTTCTAATCTTGCCAAGAAATCGGCAGTATCATCTTCTTCTTCTTGTTGAGCCTCAGCAGGCACATGAACTTTCATCCTTTCTAACAGCCAGTCTGGAATGGTCGACTGTTCAATGCCATCCTCTACTTGAACCTCATCCTCATTAGGAACATCCATGACTTCCCTGAGAGCGGAAATCATTCCCTCCTCGAAGTCATTGTTCCGAGCTTCTACATCATTATCTGAACCTAAAATTTATGTGCCTGTTGGTGACGCAGGCTCTTCATCATCTAGTTGAATAGGCTCATCATTTACTTCCTGAGCTGCAAGAGGTTCAAGCATTTCCACCAAGGAGTCGTCTATATTGGCCACAAACTGGTCAATGTTCCTGGATACTGCCGACCGAGAAGGTTCTCCCTTATGCCTCTTGGAAACAGGCTCAGCACTTGGCATTATTTCTTTTCTTTTTTCTCCAATCCCGACCAAGTCTTGATGGGATGCCCCAGCATTAGAAGAATATGACTCTGACTCACTCAGTAGGTCATATGTGAGCGTGATTCCTTTCTGTCTCAATTCCTGGGCATGATAATCAACCCACCACTGAGAGTACTTCGTCACTGGCCTCATTAGGGTGGCTAGGTCTGCGTGCTCCGGTTCTGACCATTTCACTGGAGGGAGAGGTCGGCTTTCCTCAAAGCGTGGCTGGACGTGGTTTCCATCATCTTGAAGCTGATCAGGCACTCGGCAGAACTCGATTGTTCTCATGAAATCCAAGGACATTCTGGACCACATTTTCCGCCTGACCTCATACTCATCGGCTGCATTTGCCCAGAAATCCTCCAATTCCATCCTGTGCTTGTACTTCCTTCCTTCCACTGTCCGGATGTTGTGATGTGGGTCATAGTTGACCCTGGACTTGTATGCCGTGAAAGGATACCATTGGATCTCTAGTCTTGCACTCTCAGCCGCCTGTGCTGATGGACAGTACTCTAGCATGTTCCCGATGAAGAATGGGAATGTGACGGACGCCTTCTTGGTCGGCCTCTGAATATTCTGGTACTCTTCTAATTGTCTCAAAACCTCAAGCAATATCATCCGATTAGTCGGATAGATAGGCAATTTATAGGGATTTCCAGTAAATCCCTGGATCCTGATATATGAAAATTTAGGGAACTGGATGAACCAAGACCCATATTTGCTGATAAGACTTTTTGCTTCATGGCTCAGCCTTTGGTGCACTCCTCCTTGAAGCTTTCTGGTAATGTGCATTAGGAATGCATCATGTACCCTCCTGAAGTGAGTCTTCTCCTTCAACTGGAGCTGAGGATAGCAGTCGTAAGGCCTGAGCTCGTTCTCCCCATTGCCAATTCTGCCCTTGCAGATCAACCCTGGATATTTGTATGACCTGGCTAATAGGTATACCACATATGAACTCATGTGAAAAGACTTGGTTTCTTCAAGGTTGATCAGCTGCTCATGGAGGTTGTCACTTATCATCCGTGACCAATTGAACATTTTGACTCCAGAGGTAATCTCGTCGATGAAATAGTACATCCAACTCTCGAAGAAGGCGCCCTGCGGGTTGCCAGCTATTCTGTTCAGCATCAGCACAATATCCCCAAAATCTTCCTTGAAGTCCGTGCGGCGAGGCCTCTTGGGCAACTTCTTGATTGATGGCTTTGGCTTGTCCATCCAAACCTTGTTGACTGTTGTGGCACATAGATCTGGCTGACTATCATATAGCATTTTGGCTTCTTCTTTGGTCTTATAGACCGTTCTTGAATGCTCTGGAATGCCGAAGGTCTCCTGAATTGACACTTCGTTCAAGTGTGCCAAGATCCTTCCGTCAGGGGCGATAATCTGTCTTTTCTGGGCATCATAATGGCGAGCACATTCCACCATTAACTCTGCACAATCCATTGCCGGAGGGAATCCAGCTGCTTGGAATATCCCGTTTCCGACCATCCGTCTGGCTATTGCTGTGGGAAGTCCCTTATGACCGTATACTCTTTTCTTAAATTCGTCAAAATCCACATGTCCGAGGTCAGTATCCACGACATTCTTCCACTTCGAGATGACTTTGGTCTCTTTCTGGGCACCCTTGCTGGCAAACTTCATTTTCAGCTTCCTGGATAATCTGCCTTCCGTGTCCGTCAACCTGCAGTCATAAAATTAACATTAATATAAAGACTTTTAAAATAATTTAAACCTCGTGCCTTGGATTCGAAAATTAACTTTCAGCTGTTCAAATAATTAAAATATTGCGAAAAAGCAAGCTGAAAGTGACTTCGATGGAGTTGAAAATCACTTCAGAACTTCGTCAAGATGACAGTACATGAAAAGATAGCAAATTTAATTGACCAATCACCAAACCTCAGCGAAGGACTGTTAAATGCAAATCAGATTTAAAAATCTGATTTTTTTGAAAAGTGCGCCCCTCTTCAAGAAGAATTCAGCTTTGAATAAATATCCTTTTCTTTTCCCGCGAAAAATTCCTCAGCATAACACTGCTTCTCTCTCCGGGAAAATTCGACTTTTCCTATCGATGAATCAATTGCCTGATAATTTCGAGAAAGAATAAATTTCTCTTCAGCTGTGTGTGAAAAATGAGTTGCTGAAACTCATTATAATGCTGAAGGATTGAATTTAATTTAGCAACTGCCATATTCTTTCTCGATCTCGATTTGTTTCATTTATCCAAACAGGCAACTTTCCTTTTATTTTCCGACAAGGATCAGTCTCGAGCTTATCCGAGCAAATCTTCAAAATTTGATTTTTTATTTAATGTTTATCTTTGATTTTTTCGAATAAACATTAAATATTAAATTAAATTCATGGCGAATTTAATTCTTTTCTTGCCGGATTTCGTCTCCGCCTGGCGGGCTTTATTTTCTTCCGATTCGTGTCTGGCAATTTTGATTTTGTCCAAGGCATTTTTAATTTCCAAATAGTTGAAAATTAATTATTAAAATATTAAAATATTTTAATTAATTCCAACCCGTTCGTTTTGGACCCATGGCTATTTCGATTTTTCTTCCAATTTTCTTGGCTAAGAGTTTACTTTCCGATTTCATCCTCAATTTCGTCTAGCCAAACCAAATCTTAAGCCATTCCGTCGAAAATTTTATTGCCAGATCCCTATTTTTCTTTGCCGAGGCGAGATTTTAAGCTTATTTTGCTCTGCCAAAGTCAAATATTTTCTTGCTCAGTCGAATTTTTCTAGGCAATATCCTTGTCCGAATGTCTTCGTTGGGCGAATTTCCTTGACGTCTGACATATTCTCCTTCCTTCTGGCCAAGGACGATCTTACCTTTCTCCCTGCATTGCGCATTTTTCTTGGGTCAAAGTCAACAACTTCTCGACATTTTCTCCATACTTAGGCAAATTTTACCTCTTTTCCTCATCGTGTTAGGCACATTCCGTTTTATTCTTTGCCACATCCTGATCATCTCTAGCACATGTCCTTTCAATCTTGGCATTTGACCTCTCGAAAGTGTCTCAATACTTGGTCAAAATTCTCAAATTTCCATCCTTTTAGCCTCTGTACTTAGGCAAATATTCGAACCTCTTCTTAGACTTGGCATTAACACTTAGCCAAAAATCATCATCTTATCATCTTAGGCGGACTTCCTTGACATCTTGGACGAAGACCATGGATGTCTTTGATACTTTGTTAGCTCCTTCCAAGTGCATGGCGGACTTCATAGGTCTTTAGGATGAACATCTTGGACGTCCCTCTTTTCTAGGGCGGATTTCCTTAACACTTTAGCACTTGTTCTCATCATTTTTTTCCTTTGGAAAGGATTATCCACCCTTCATACTTAGCAAATTTCGAAATTTCCTTCTTGGTAGGCATCAACACTTAGTAAAAATTTTGATTTTCCTCCACTTTACATGCCTAGGCGGACTTTGGATAACCTTCAGCCAAGTCCCACCTTTCAAGGGCGGACTTCACAAGCACTTTGGACGAGTCTTCAAGCTTAAGGCGGACTTTGAGGGTCTTTAGCACATCAAGGGCGGACTTTAGATGGCATTAGGATATCCTCCTTGGCAGATGGCGGACTTTGAAGGCTTATAGGATGAACCTCTTAGTGGATGGCGGACTTCCAAGGGGTCTAGGATGAAGATGGCGGACTTTGAAGGTCTTTAGGACATCCTTCTTGAGATGGCGGACTTCAAAGGAATCAAGGATGGCCTTGGGCGGACTTTAGAAGGTCCAAGGATATGCTTCAAGATGCATGGCGGACTTTGGAGCTGATTGGCATATGCTTGGCGGACTTTGAAGAGTCCTAGGAAGTTCCTCTTTGATGCAGGGATATGCCTCCCAGGTGCTGGGCGGACTTCATGACTCCTTTGGATATCCTTCTTAGCTGCTGGGCGAGTTCCATGACCTTCCAGACCTTTCTTTGTCATTCTTCCATGGCGAATTCTCCAGATTTGAGCAGATTTCTCACAAACTTCACCATTTTTGAGTTGATTTTTATGATTTCAACCTCAGATCTGGTTGATTTTGAACTGGTTTTGACTGGTTTTTCCAGATTTTTGAACGTTTTCAGTCTGATTTTCATGCTTTTTACTCGTTTTTTCCAGATTTTTCGAAATTTTTTCAAAATTTTCAATTCGATTTTCTGAGAGTTCTATTGAGTTTTTCGAACTTCTGAGTGCGTTTTCAGAACTCGGGACCCTTCTAAAAATAGAAACTTTCCAAAAATAGAAACTTTCCAAAAATAGAAACAACCCTAAAAAATAGGGAACCTTGTTTGGTCCGAAAATGCTAAAAATGAAAAATCGAAAAAGCAACATTTCCTAAAAAGTAGGAAGTCTCAGAATTGGCCGAATTCACAGTCGATCTTCGTCTCTTGGGCCTTCTGAGCTTCCATGATGTCTACCAATTCAAGCATGAATTACACGGCTCGGGCAACTCTTGGCAAACTGACACGAAACCCTTAGCAAAATGATCTCTAACCGTTGCAAGGAGAAAACCCTAAAAACTAGCGAGCAGCTGGGGTCCCCATCGTGATGGGCGATGTGAAAAGGTCACAACAGGTAGCACCTCTTGTGGGGGTTTGAGGGAAATTCCCCCAATGGGGTCAAGGGGTAGTGCTCCCAGTGAGGTTGAGGGGCAACACCCCTCGTGGGGTCTAAGGGCAACGCCCTAGGGATGTTCCCTTTCGTGATACAGGGTGGGGTCAAGGGGCAGTGCCCCCACCACCGACCCCAAATGAAGACATTCAAAACCACATAAACCTTCATGGCGCACACCATTTTCATATTTTTTGTAGATCCTAGATGGGAATGTCATAAACCAAACAAGCATTGAAAGATTGTAAATTTTTGAAAAAAATTTAATTAAATGGCTAAGTCCTAAGCTCGAGACTTGCCCAGACTTGACGATTTTGATGAGTTCTCGAGGTCTGAGTCTCCTAGACTCGTTGAGCCTAGCTCACCTCGAGACTCGCCAAGTTTGGGCATGTCTAGGCAAGTCTTGTAACATTGATATAAACTATTAATGAAATATTTAATCCCTTATAACCATATATGCCATAAATATAAGGCTAAACTTTATATTAAAATTAGCTTTTATTAATGTTTTTGGGACCACTTATATTAAATGTGCCCCTAATAAACATTATACTCTAACAAGACTGGAACATAAATTCATTGGCATAGTTTGGTATTTATATTAATTTGTTTGTTGACAATTTCAACATTTCCTCTAGAGAGAGTTGTAAACAACAAAATATCCATATCTAAACAGATTAAATAGAACATGGTCCAACATGACAATGCTAGCATCCTATAAAGGATATTTCAAACAAAACAACTGAATTAAGCTCATTCAAATGGCTAAATTACCAATATTGATTCTAAAAATTCATCTTAAGCCATAGTTCAAGACCCTTGAATTCATGATCACAGTAGCATTGTTAGATGGAAATGGACAAAAAATCGGAAAGGGTGCCTTGATGAATGATGCCGATAATTGGTCACAAATGAAACAAGCAATAGTATTTGTGAGATGATGCAAAAGAGAAAATTTTGGAGGCAACTTACAGAAAAGCTTCTACATGCAATAAATCCATTCTTATTATGCTACATGAGCTCGCAATTGTTGGGTGAAAATTATGTAATCAGCTTTTCGATAGATTACACAACTTGGAATTCAGCCACAGCTATGTGAGATGTGAATCTCTCCTCTCGGAAAGGGGAGGCGCCCTTCTTACTGCTGACAGAAGCGATGGTAAAACAAACAAGTAATTACAAAATGTACACAATGCTAGGCTCAATGAGTCTAGGAGACTCAGACCTTTGTATTTCTTCCTAGTCTCTTGCACGAACTTCTCATCCGGACCAACGGTGTAATCCACAATGGTGTGAATTCTCGTGATCGATCTCATGGCAGATGAGTGAACCTTCTTTCACCTATCAAGATGCATTTTCAGGTTATCCAATCTGAGCCTTGTATCACAAATGACGTTCAGTGAGGCTTCTGAAAAGCCTAAACTGTCAATCAACTTCATGATGACTTCTTTGAAGATCTGAGATATTTCTGTGGCCGGCAGGAAGATACAATTTTCTTCAAGAAGTTGACCTGGTAACTCCTTAATACCCTTTTCAAGAATAACACGATGTCCTTCGACATCTTCCTGCACTTGATGGAGATCTTCTGTAAGAGATTGAATTACTTGAATTCGATGTTTCAAGGATTCTCTTACCTCAACAAAATTTTCTTTGTCAGGAATTACCTCGACTTCCACCAATTTACTGAGCTTTACCTGCTTCATCTCCGACCACGACAGCAGACATTTTTCCATATTTTTGCGCTCCTGGGAAAGTACACTTTTTTCTTTATCAAGCTCTGTGGTGAGCTTGGCCAACAAGGTAGTTTTCTCGTCCGCAGCAATTATGATCTGAGATCTGTGTTTTATGATCTTCTCAATGAAATCATACAACACACTGCCTTTGGAGGTGAACTTTTGAGCTTTCTTGACGGCTGGGTCTTCAATACTTACCACTGTCAGTGGTTGTGCATTAGTTGGAGATCCAGCAAGTCTCTTTACAACAGTGGCATAATGCTCTGCCCTTTGCTTGTACATATTGCCAGCTTGCTCCATTTTATCCAGTCTTCCAGCCAAGATATCCAATGTCACTTGCGCATCAGCCTTTGCACTTTCATTGGTAACCTTGCCAAGTTGGACTTTTGTCATTGTGTAGTCTTCCATATTGACATCACCTTCTTCGTGGTGGTATGCCAATCTCTGCATACTTGTGGCCAGTCTTGTCAATGTTCAGCCTTGAGTATACTTTTGCCTTTTTCTTCCCTTTAGCTTTGAGGGACTATCTCTTCGAGGTCGAGCTCCTCTGGAGAGATCATTTGCTTCTTCCGCTTCGACACTTGAGATATCAGCCAAGGGGGAAGAAAGGAGGTGTGAACTTCTGGATTCACTGTCAACTCAGTTGTCATCGTCACTTCTGAAGTTATTGTCACATCTGAAGTTACCATGGGTATTGTGACAATAGGAGAAGTGTCTGTCATCATTGCTCCTGTAGATTGCACATTGAGCTGATCACGCATTGACTCATTCATGAAACGATTGAATTCATTTTCAGAAGTGATATCATACGTTGGTGAAGACAGGCTAGGAATGGATGATGGAGGACTTGACAGTATATCAACCGTATGAATGCTTGTCACTGAGGGAGTATCAAGCAGGGTTGATGCTGCAGGAATAGTGGATATTTCAACTGCAGGAATGCATGTGGTAGGAATGGGTGAAGAGGGAATAGGAGGTGGAGGAGTTCTTGAACTTGGAGGGGTATGAGGAACACTGGAAATCACAAGCGATGACGTTCTAGGAATTTCCTCAACTACATTCTGGGAAGAGAAGCATTTCTTTCTTGATCATGCCTGGGTTCCTGTTGATCACCCTCTTGTCTCTCTAAGTCCGGTTCACCTTCAAAATCACCTTCAGATTCTTCTTCAGAAAGACTCTTGCCCGCTTTCAGAAACCTCTTCTGCATCGGAGTCTGCTTTGCTGAATCTTCATTTTCAGTGGATTGATCACTTGAAGTTCCTTCTTCATCGGAATCTATCTCCTCTAGAATAGACTTTTTACCTTTAGAGCGAGATGGATCGGATTCCGTGGTTTCTGTTTCTGGGACGGACTAGGTATCTTTCTTGCCAACAGTAAACTTGATCCTGGGACCCCTTCGTGAAGAAGTGGGAAGAGCCGCTGATTTATTTTTCATTCGGAGTTCTTGCTGTTGGCGAGCTTCTGCTTTGGATTCTTCTCCTTCCGAATTTGTTCTGAAACTTTTCATTTCATAACCATGCTTATGTAACCATTCTGCAGTGTTGGCTAGGATTGGTTTCAATCTTTTTCTCATGCTGGTAATTTCTTTCCTAGACCATTGAATTGCAGGCAACGGCCTTTTAGAAACTTCTTGTTCATCATAGAGAGCATTCATGATATCGCCAGGATCTGCAAAATCCTCTGGTAGGTCAGCAATATCAAGGTCTCTGATCTGCTGACAGTCAACCTGCAATAATCCATTTTGCGAATGGCTTCTTCATCTCTACAATCGGCCCAGATGTCCTCAAAACGGTACTTATGATGATGACCCTTTTGTAATTTCTTTCTGACATCTCGGTAATCAAAATCAAACCTATACCTGTAGGTCTTGATTGTCATGATTTGCATTTCAACATAAACAGACTTGGCTTTTTGTACAGTTGGGATAGTATATCTGCCAATTGTCAGTGGGAACTTGAATCCACGCTTGTGGTTACTTCTTCGTTCTTTTTGCACTGAAATCAGCTGTCTGCATGTCTCCATGAGAACCCATTTATCCGAAGGATAACGTGGCAGCATGTAAGGACAACCAGTGTAGCACCCTACTCTCAAATAAGTAAACGTTGGGAATTGAAGAAACAGGCATCCAACTTTACTTACCACCTTATAAGCCTCATCAGATACCCTCCTCCTTTCGAGAGTTGGATCAAAATTGAAAAGCAAAAGGTGCGAAGAAAGCATCTGTGACCCGCCTGAAGTGATGAAAGCTTTCCTTCAGTTCCAGTTGATAGAAAAATCTGTACACAGGTACCATCATCTGATTCCCTTTTGTAGATAGACCTGGGAATTGTCTCATTACAGCTGCTGCGTACACCAGGTAAGAAGTCATATAGAATTTCAATGTGGAAGGAGCATTGATTAGCTGCTCATGTATTTCATCACTGATCTATTTTTCCCAGTCAATGTGCACCTTTTGTCTTCTTATAATCCTAATGTATTCATACCATTGTAACGAGACTCGCCCAGAATCGGCGAGTCCCGAGCCGAGCTAGTCTGGCCGAGTCTGGGGAGCCTAGGACTCGGACCCGCCGAGTCCAGAGCCGGACTCGTCACTCGCCGAACTCGCCAGACTTGCTGGGTCTGGGCGAGTCCCGAGCCTGGCACCCGGCCGCGGCAGCAAGCTCTTAAGACACTTAAAAAACATAAAAATAAAAGTTTTAGTTTTTTTTTGTTCTATATGTTCTCTCCAACCCTAAAAGCAACCTCATTTCACTCTTTTGGCAAAATAGAAGGAGAAGAGAGAGTTGTGAAGAAAAATAGGAGGAGAAGAGAGGGCAACCAGCAAATTGTTTAAAACAAAAGCAAGGTCATATATCATTTGGGAAGCTTCATACTGCTAAGGAGGTGCATTGAAAGTTCATTGCTAGTGATTGGGAGGAGTTTGCATTGCATTCCAAGCCAAATCTAAGAGGTAAGTTTGATTTTAACGGTTTTTTTTGTGTTTTTTAACAAATAATTCATTGTAATTTGTAAAATCATTGTTTTTAAATTTTTATAGTTTGCATTTTTATTTACAAACCCTACTTGCAACTTAAATAATTTTACAAACCCTACTTGTTATTGCAGCCACATTCATTTGCAAATCAAACCATATTATTATTTTCACAATGTCTCAAACCCCAGTCAGAAAAGACCCTGCTTGGAAACATTGTGAAAATTTTCCCGGAATGAAAAGAGGAGAAACAAAATGTAAATACTGCAAAACAATATATCATGGAGGCATAAATAGATTGAAATACCACATTGCACGCATACCCATCCATGATGCAGTGGGCTGCACCCTAGCACCTATTGAGGCTGTTCGTGAAGTGCAGGTGCAATTAGAAAATTTTGAAATGCAAAAAGAAGTTAGAAAGAGACAGAGGGAGGAGTTGGCGGGTGTTGGAGTTGGACAAGGACTTGGTGCTGTTGGAGGTGCTTCTTCCATGCCTCCATACCGTCCTAGTGCTAGTGCTTGTGCTAGTGCTTCTGCTTCTGCACCATCTATTCCTATGCGTACTCCTAGTGCTGGTGGCGCTACTACTGCTAGTGGTAGTGGCAGTATTAGCATTGGCCCTAGAGTTCGTAAATCTAGGGTGGACTCATATTTTGTACCACGCACTACTCCTGGTTCCCAACCGTCGCTTGAGAGCATGGGTTGGAACAAGGATGCACACGATGCAGCAAAAAAAACAATTGCAGACTTTTGGTACTACTGCACCATTCCCTTCCATGTAGCCAGGTAATTCTTTTTTCGTTTAATTGTTTTAAAATTTATATTTAAATTTTATTGTTTTAGAATTTAGATGTATCTCACTATCGAATTCAAATTTAAAGTTAAAAACTTAAATCTTTTCATTTTATGACATGTTTTAGGTCTCCTTTTGGCAAAACATGGTTGATGCAATAACCATATGTGGGGCGGGGTTCAAAGCCCCCAGCGAAGATGAATTAAAGGGCCCACTTTTGACTCAAAAGGTGGCGGATGTGAAAGCACAATTAGAGGAGCAGCGTGTGCAATGGAGGAGGATTGGTTGCACCATCATGACTGATGGTTGGACCGATAGGAGAAATAGGACGCTGTTGAACTTTCTAGTTTCCTCTGGAGGTAATTGTACTTACCTTAATACATTGATATTTGAATTTGATTTAGGGATTAATAATTTAATAAGGCTGATTTATGTTTTTAATTTATTGAATAATTGGTAATTTGGTTTTGCTTATTTTTTCAGGTGACACTGTCTTCATAAAGTCCATTGATGCTTCCGCCCAATTCAAAAATGCCACATACCTATGTGAAGCTATAGAGGAGGTGATAGCCGATGTGGGGGAAGAAAATGTAGTGCAAGTGGTGAAAGATAATGCAGCAAATTATGTTGTTGCTGGTAGATTATTGATGGAGAGGCACCCAACTATATTTTGGACTCCATGTGCCGCCCATTGCATTGACCTCATGATGGAGGATCTTGGCAAGCTCCCATGGATAAAAACATGTATGGAATCAGCAAGAAACATTTGCAAATTTGTTTACAATCATGCATGGGCGCTTAACCTTATGAGGCAATACACGGGGTTGAGGGAGTTGTCTCGTCCTGGCATCACTCGGTTTGCATCAAATTTTATCATGTTGCAATCCTTGATTCGGTCAAGGGCACCTTTGAGGCGCATGTTTGCTAGTGAGGAGTGGTCTTCCTCATCCTTTTCTACAAGCACTGCAGGGATTGCTGTGGCTGATTGCATATTTGATGAGGCAGGGTTTTGGACACCAGCAGATGAGATTGTGAAGGTAACATTTAATTCTTTATTATGTTTTAATTTTTAATCATATCTTACTTTTATTTGTTCATTTTCATTGACAGTCACACTTACTTATTTGTGAAACATGTTTGCACTTTGCAGTTTATTGAGCCCTTGCTAGTTCTCCTACGAGTTGCAGATGGGGAGAAGCCCGCAATGGGCTACATATATGAGGGCATGGATAGGGCCAAAGAGGCCATTAGATCAGTCTATGGTGGAGTTGATGATAAGTATCGTCCCATTTGGGAGATCATTGATAGGAGATGGCAAAACCAACTCCATAGGCCCATCCATGCAGCCGCATGTTTCCTAAATCCGGCCTTCCACTTCCGCCGTGATCTCCGTGCAGATAGAGAAATTCTTAGTGGGCTCTACTCGACGATAGAGAGAATGTTGCCCGCTGTTACTACACAGATAGTGCAGGAGATAGATGCCTTCACTAAGGCACGAGGAGACTTCTTTGCACGTCAAATGTGCAAAGATAGTAGGACAACATTAATGCCAGGTAAAAATATATTTAAGGCCATAATTTTCATCTTTTTATATTATAATTTATTATTAAATGTTGAACTTGAACTTGAAACTTGAAATGAGATTGATTTTGTTTCTTTTTCTCATCTCAGATCGATGGTGGGAGATGTTTGGTTCTGATACACCGAACCTGCAAAATGTTGCCATACGAATATTGAGCCAGCCATGCAGTTCATCCGGTTGTGAGCGCAATTGGAGTATGTTTGAGCACATACACTCCAAGAAGCGCAATAGATTGACAGTGGAGAGGATGAATGACCCGGTATATGTTCATTACAACCTTCGGCTCAGATACAGGAAGGCTTTTGACCACGACAACACCCCGATCTGTTTAGAGGAGGTTGATCCATAGTCTGAGTGGATCACTGAGGCTACAGACGCAGTCTTTAGTGACGAGGACCTTGATTGGGTGGACCAGGCAGAGAGAGAGGCTGAGGTTGTAGCCATGGCTGAGGAGGAGGCTAGAGCACGAGGAGACATAGCCACTGGTGGTGAGAGTGGTATGGGGACTCAGACACAGGCAGAGACTATGGCTGTAACTGCAACATCATCCAGGACCTTTAGACACCTTCGTAGGAAGGATGTTGGCTCCACTGTGCCATAGGCATAGAGTGATAGACTTATAGCTATTGTTTTGAATCTTTTGATATTTCATATTTGTATGGAACATTTGATGTCATGGATTTCATTTTCCATGAGTTTTGTATACATTTGACTAATTTTATATATCAAAGTATGTTATTTCTTTCAGCAACGCAACTACAATTTGTGTACTTTATACTTATGTGATCATTGTATATTTGTGTATGTGATCAAATTTGCTTTTATTTGTGTTGGATTCAATAAAGGGTGCTTGAAACAAGTTTTAAATCTTTAAAAATCTCTAATTTTCTAAGGTTTTTTCAACTTTTTTCATTTTCATACGAAGCCCACGCCGAAAGCCCAGCCCCTGAGTCGCCGAAGTCGCCGAAGTCGAGTCAATTCTAGCCGAAGTCCGGTCAGTCCGAAGTCTCAGAATAATGTAGTATTCCCCGATTTAATATTGAGAGTATTCCGCCTGGGGCCAGGGTTGCCTTGGCAGCAATCAGCCATCCCCGTCCCAAGAGTGCATCATACGCCTTCTTCTCCATTGGGATGACTACAAAATTCAACAGAAATAGTTGCGTGCCGATTGAGACCTTCTGCTCCATCAGTGTACCCAGTGGTCGGATGCCGTGTTGATCTGCCCCCACAAGGTGAAATGTCGGGGGCCAGAGAGTCGGTTTACCCAGGCACTTCCAAGTCTCCTCTAGTAGTACGTTTACTCCTGAACCTCCATCGACGATAGTATTAGATAGTTTCATGCCCAAGATTTCCATCTCGACGACGGCTGGTTTCCTCCCGATGCTTACTGCTAGGAGCATTGGATCCGAAGTCTCGGCTACCACTTCTGGCGTACATTCTGGTGAACTCTTCGGAAGATTTTCTCCAATAGCATTGGTAAGTGCTACTTTGAGAGAAGGCATTGTTTGCAAAAGATCAGTTACCTTAATGGGTACGGTTGTGTGAAGCACCTGCCGTACGATATTTTTCTCCGACTCCGACTGTAGCAACGTACTAGTAGCTTTATAGTTCTTGCCTTCATTCGCCATTGTCTTGGCTTCCCGAAATCTTTCTTTCTCCGTACGAGGGTCTGGATAATTTGCCCGTTTTGACTGTGCTCTGGTAATCGCCAAGACCTCCTCGTCGGCTACCTCCAGCATATTGATACTTCCTTTTTGCTTCGGACAGCCAGTGTCTTCATGATCACCCGGTCCACACCACTTGCACAGTTTTCCCTCGCTGCCTTGGCCGCTCTGGCAATCCCTGGGAAAGTGACCCCATTCGTTACAGTTCCGGCACTGAATCATCGGTCGTCCTTTGCTGTCGTACTGTATCATGTTTCTCGGACTTCTATTGCTTCGGTAACCTCCAGGGGATGCATTGCTATTGTACTGGGGCTTTGGTGGTGTGTTCGGCGGTGTCGACGGTTCTCCTTGCGTGAAGAGTACTTGTGCACTTCTGGCTTTTAAGTTGTATGGGCATTCTTGACTAATGTCCCATCACTGGCGCGCATATTGAATAAGTTCTGGGACACCTACCGTGGTGACCTCTTCCCCATTGCAATCCGTGACACCAGCTTCCGCTTTCCTCAGACTTGTCGGCCTTCAATTCTTTCTACCATTCTCAGATCATCATATCTTCCCGAGTGCTTGTAATAGCCTTGATTCACCGTCGCCGTCATCTCCAGACTTTCGTCAGTCTGCCTTTCTTTTCCACCGAGGATGTTTTATTTTCACTTTCTATGTCCATTGTCCGATTGTATGCTTCGGCGTACGATGAAGGAGGTACAACTTTCATTTTCTTTCTTAATGACGGAAGCAAGCCCTTGATGAACCATCTTTTCTTCAACTCACAAATTTCTACCGTGCTCCACTTCCCCAAAGAAGTCTTTGAGCCCTCGCTATAGGTCCACGACCTCGCAGCTTTCCTTGCTTGGTATTGTATATCTCCACAACGATCTCACTGTCATCTCGAAGAAGTTTGAACTCCTCCTGAAATGCTTTTTTCAATAAACTCCATGTAGCTCTCTGTGCTTGGTCCAATTCCGAGTACCAATCAATGGCACTCTCTCTAAGTGTTGCTGGAAATGCCCTTAGCCACTGGTCGGGATCATCCTGCCCGCTGGCTATCCAGATTGTCTCACATGTCTTGCAATGCCGTACGGGATCCTCAGAGCCATTCCCCAGGAATTTCGGCAACTTTTGCCGATCCGGATGAGCCATCTTTACCGGTTGACCTCCTTGTTGACCTCCTTGTGTTTTGGACCCGATTAGACTAGTGGATTCCTCACTACGTCCCTGTGCGTCACCAGCACTCTCGGCCACGTACGAGTCACTGCCACGTCCTCCGTCAGCGTCCGCAACACCGTGGGTCTCCTCAGGATCCCGCCGATGCTCTCTCTGCCCTGGGGTCTTAAGCTCTGGCCTTCCCCTCCGTAACTCTGTGTCGTCGTCCGAGAGTGACAACTCTCGAAATCGTCTGATGCTACTATTCAATTCATCTTCATTGTCATAGAGGTTATATTTTTCTGTATAAGGAGTGCTGCTGAAGGGGTCTTCGTCCCTTCCTTCTATCAAACTGTAGTGTGCTCGTTCAATAGATGTGTCTATTTTTTGCAAATTTTCATATGTTCTTTTTATGCTCTGATTGATTTCAATTAAGTCCTCATCTAGTTCCTTACCGACTTGCCTTAGTCGTCTTCGCCGATTTTCTTGCTCTTGTAGTCTGAGTGATCGCCGAACTTGCTCTTCGAAGTCCCGTGCCCGTCAGGTACTCTATTCTTATCTTTGTTCGGCCGTACGGGCATTTAGTTGTTCAAGCGATCATTACTGGTTGCCGGAAGTACGGCGCCGACTAGTATCCCGTTCTTCCTCTTCCCGTTTGTTTCGGTCTTCACAGCGTTGCACGATCTGCTGCCTTCGGCGCTCACGGGCTTCCTCCTCTCGCAAGTCTTGCAAAATAATGAAATGGCGGGCCAGCAACCTGGGCATGCGGTTCAGAAGGTGGTTCACCTCGTCGTTCACTTCCAGCCGATCCCAGATGACTTCCTCAGGGATCTCCCGAACGAGGGATTCCCTACGTACGTGATCACGGAGCGATATTTTCCACAAATTTACCAAGTCTTCCGTCAATGAGTCTTCTCGTTCCTCATTAGCATTTATAGGTTCTTCCGCTGGCTGACCCATTACGCTGCCATTGTGGATGATGCCCTAGTCCGTTCAGGCAACGGCGCCAAATGTTTGCCTACGGAATGGGATTCAAACTCTACGTACTACTGGCAAACGTGTAATATGCCGAACATAGGATTAAACAGTACACTAAAAGATATCATAGGAAAATGCCAAAGCTTTATTCATTCTCAGGAAATATCATGTACAAGAGTGGAATAGCATAATGTAACATCAATAACAGCATCCGTATATCATTGTCATCCCCGACTATTCCCACCCGACTACATATAACGCTCGGCGGTGGTTACACAACCAACCGACACGACGTTTCATAACATCATTACATTATCATTCATCTAAACATGTTTTGCCGAGAGTACATGACATCACATGACATTATTATTCTTTACTAACTATTGTTTTATTTGACAACTGCCGAGAATGGCCGAGGCCAACTACGGCCGACAACAAGCAACCGACAACAAGTAAAATATCTGACTAACATACCTCAACTGTACAGCCTTCCACAGTACCATATCTCTTATGTAGTGGTACTTGATCTCAACGTGCTTGGTTCTGTCATGAAACACAGGATTGATAGAAAGCTTCACACAACTCTGATTATCACAATGAATGATAGTAGGCTCCATTGATTGTCCAAACAATCCTACAAGGAGCTTACGAAGCCACACTGCTTCCCGAGTTGCCATACAAGCTGCAATATACTCTACCTCTGCTGTACTTAATGCTACAAATGACTGCTTCCTGCTGCACCAGGAAATCATAGCTGAACCCAAACTGAGGCAACAGCCAGAGGTGCTCTTCCGATCTGTGACACAACCTGCCCAATCAGAATCAGTGAAATCATGTAATTCCAAGTCTGCATCTGAAGTATACCTCAACCCATATCCAACTGTGCCACGCAAGTATCTCAGGATATGTTTGGCTGCAACAAGATGTATATGTCTCGGATCACACATAAACTAGCTAAGTGCACTCACTGCATAGCAAATGTCAGGTCTAGTGTTAACTAGATACATCAAGGATCCAATAAGCTATCTGTACAATGTAGGATCCACCAAGTCTGAATTAGCTGCAGCCTCCTTCAACTTATGTAAGTTGGTCTCCATTGGTGTGGACATGGATTTGCAATCCATCATACCAAGTCTCTTAAGTATATCAATGGTGTACTTTCCTTGATGTAGAATCATCTCATTTGGTTTATGCCAAACTTCTAATCCAAGGAAGTAATGCATGAGCCCAAGGTCCTTCATCTCAAATTCTGAAGTCAACTCCTTCTTACACTCAAGAATCAGGTGATCTTCTCCAGTAAGGATCAGATCGTCAACATACAAAACCAAAATTAATGCATCACCATTGATTACTTTGAAGTAGAGATTTGAATCAGCATCATTCTTCAAGAAGCCCAAACTTGACAGGTACTGATCAATCCTTTCGTACCATGCACGAGGAGCCTGCTTAAGACCATACAAGGCCTTCTTCAATTTGTAAACATGTGACTCCTTCACATGAACCTCAAATCCATCAGGTTGCTCTATATAAACCTCTTCCTCAATCACTCCATTGAGAAAAGTTGTCTTCACGTCCATCTGGTGAATCTTCCATCCTCTAGATGCAGCAATAGCAATGATAGTTCTGACAGAAGTATAGCAAGCAACAGGAGCAAATGTTTCTTCATAATCAACTCCCTCTTTCTAAGAGAACCCACGAGCCACAAATCTTGCTTTGTACTTCTCAATGCTTCCATCTGCAGCATGCTTAATCTTGAATAGCCATTTAGAAGATACCACAGACTTGCCCTCGGGTCTAGGAACAATATCCCAAACATCATTCTTAAGAATTGACTGATACTCCTCTGTCAGAGCATTTCTCCAAACTTGATGACTAGATGCTTCCTCAACATAGGTAGGCTCGGATTCTATAATCTAACTCATCAAGGCAACATAACTGGAGAACTTATGTGGCCTTTTGCTTTCTCTGAATGTGCCTCTAGGAGCTGCAAAACTTTCTGCCTCTTGCATAGTATGCCTGGCCCATAGAGGTCTCTTTCTCCCAATAACAATGTCAATAGGCCCATCAGTAGGTTCCAAGGGTTCAACAGGATCAATATCTTCTTTTGGTTCTGAAGTCTCTCTCTGAATCTCAGGAGTATGGTCAGCTTCCATATCCTGAGGAGACTCTTCATTATCAATCTCCATATGAATCCCCCCGGATCTCCTGAATGCAACATCTTCCTCGAATGTGACATCCCTACTGATCTCGATCATCTTCTGACCTGGAATGTACATTTTGTAGGCTTTTGATTTCTCACTGTAGCCCACAAATATTCCCTTCTTGCCAGAAGGCTCCAACTTGGTTCTCTTGTCCTTGGGAACATGAATATAGACAAGACATACAAAGATCCTCAAATGACTGGCTTCAGGCTTCTTCCCTGTAAAGGCTTCTTCTAGAGTCATATTCTCCAAGATCTTATGAGGACTTTTGTTCTGAACATACACAGCTGTCCTGGAGGCTTCTGCCCATAGGAAGGTTTGCAAATCTTGATCATGGATCATGGCCTTCGCTGCTTCCACAATCGTTCTATTCTTTCTTTCTGCAACACCGTTTTGTTGAGGATTATAGGGAACACAGAACTCCCTCTTAATCCCTGCATCAATACAAAAATTCCAAAAACTACCAGAGGTGTATTTTCCACCATTGTCAGATCTGAGGACCTTAATTCTTTTACCAGAAAGATTTTCTACCAAGGCTTTAAACTCTTTAAACCTATCCAACACTTCCTCAGACTCTTTAGATTTCAAAAAATAAATCCATGTCTTCCTAGAGTGATAATCAATAAAAAGAGCATAATACAAGAAACCACTCGAAGAAGGAACAGACATAGGTCCACATAAATCAGAATGAATAAGGTCTAAAATACACTTAGATCTATTTTCTCTACTATGAAAAGGGGCTTTTATATTCTTACCCAATGCGCAGCCCTTGCAAGTACCTTCGTGCTCCTGGTTAAACTTAGGAAGGCCCGTCACCATCTTCTCCATGATAGGTAAGGCTCGGAAGTGTAAGTGAGCCAATCTCCGATGCCAAAGATCGCAAAGACTTGAAAAGTCATGAACCAAAGCTTGTAAAGAACGTGTGCAAACCTTGTAAAGGTTTTCATGTCTAACTCCAATTACTTGAGCATCCTTGAATCTAGAGTTCTCCATCCACACTAGAACTTCTCCTTTGGAGAAGGCAACTTGATATCCTTTATCTTCCAAAGCTGATATAGAAATAAGATTGCGCTTGATTCCAGGAACATAAAGAACATTATCCAATTGAAGTGATATACCGGAATCCAAGTGAAGTGTAGAGGTCCCAATTCCTTTCACAGAGTAGCTAGCGTCATCTCCAATGATGACTTGTTTAGAAGACTCCTTTTCCACCAAACTTGATAAGTGCTCCTTGAAGCCGGTGATGTGTCGTGAAGCACCACTGTCGATTATCCAAGTGTTGGTGTCGGAAGGTACACTACTTGATAATGCCGAATAGAACAAATATTCACTTGAATCCTTTTGAGGGGAGGCATCGTCAACATCCGCAACGGTGACCTATTGCTTAGGTATAGTTGGACAATACTTGGTGAAGTGCCCAAACTTGTCACACCTAAAACATTGAATCTTGGACATATCCCTCTTCTTCTTAAATGGAGGTGCATCATCATTTCCCTTGTCCCAATTCCTCTTGAAGAATCCTTTCCTTCCATCTTTTCCTTTCTTCTTTGATGCATGGGAGGCAAGAACATGAATGTCTTCATTCTTTGAACTTTGACCAACACCTCTTGCCACCAACCTTGATTCTTCTTGAATGCAATCAGATCTTAGGCGATCAAACTTAGGCAATTTCGATCTTGCACTGATTCCCTAAATGTAAGATTCCCAAGACAAAGGTAGACCATTGAGAGCAAGCATAGTCAGGTCTTTGTCATCAAACATATGCCCTATTGTCGAGAACTGATCTCTCAAATCTGCAATCTTCGCAAAGTATGCAATCACAGATTCACCTTTCGCCATCTTCACATGATGAAGTTGTTGCTTCAGTGCAAGTGTCCGGCTAGTATTGTTGATTTCGTACATCTCTTCCAATGTTTTGAACATATCTCTCGTTGTCTTCAACTTAGAGACGATAGGCACAATATGATCCTTAACAGAATCAACCAATATCTTCATTGCTTTAACATCTTTCTTCACTCATTGTAACTTCGCTTCCTCCTCCTCAGGTTCAGGAACGCAGGACTCAACGAACTCACCCAAGTCATTTTCACGCAAGGTAAGCATGATCCTAAACCTCCATGATGTGAAGTTGGATGCACCCTCGAGTCTATCCTCGATCTTCAAACCGTTCACCATCTTGACTAAAGTAGATAGATGAACAACTAGGGTATTGTTGATTAGAAATAATTTGATCACGATCCTCTCAAACCCGCTCTGATACCATGTAAATTTTAATGAACAGATTATATGCACAGAAAATTAACTCAAAATCAGACACAATAACACAGCAGATACCCTGGGAAAACCCTCCTCTTGAGGGAGAAAAACCCAGCAACAAATATCACTCTTTTATATATAAATGGTGGCAGCAATTTGCCTTACAATGAGGCCAAACTCAAGGCCAATATTCAGCACTAATGCAAGATGCAATATCAGATAATAATCTGATCTTCCTTTCAATCTAAATATGCACTTACAGAAATTCGCAATCTGCTCTTGGAGAAAATTCGCACTTGAATGGATGAAATGAATCGAACTTGAAGAAGGTGACCTTGAATATATACAAATGTGGGAGAGGTTGCACCTCTTCATGTGCAAGGTCGGCCAAGATACAAAATAATATAATTACAAAATATAACTTATAAGAAAAGTCGGCCCCAAGAGAAATTATATTGTTGCCAAGAGAAGCGCCCATTCTTGCATACAAATAAATAGCCGATAGGCTACATTTATTTATGACTTTACTCGTGGCTGGAAGGACGAATCTGAAGCTGTTTATAACATTAACAAGATTATAGAATCTGAGCCTACCTGTGTTGAGGAAGCATCTAGTCATCAAGTTTGGAGAAATGCTATGACAGAGGAGTATCAGTCAATTCTTAAAGAGGGAGTTGCATACTTTATTATATAAAGAGGGAGTTGATTATGAAGAAACATTTGCTCCTGTTGCTCGCTATACTTATGTCAGAACGATCATTTCTATTGCATCAAAGAAGGGATTTCAGATGCAGACTTGGAGTTACATGGTTTCACTGATTTCAGTGCACCTTTATGCTTGTGCCTGATGTGTTATAATGTGTTTTGATCCTTTTTGATTCTTTAGTTATCAAAACAAGATCAAGGCTTCCATTTACTTCGATAAATTAAGTTTAATACATTTCCACAAGTTAGGTACTCATGTAAATGATATAAGATCCATAATGTATTCCAATTAGTACATCATTCTTGGGCATAATTCACAACAGTTTATGATGCTAAACTATGCATGCAACAACAACAATAAGCATATATATGTTCGCATATTCAATAAGACCTGCAATAGGCAAGGACATCTAGAAAGATCTTTGAGCAACAAAATCATGCTAGCTCCTGCAATTGGACAAGAAAGAAGATAGAATGCAACCAAACCTTTGTGAAAGGATTTTTGTCCAAGTGTATAACTAAATCTGTTCAAATATTCAGGCTGTTGCTTTATTTTGTTCAATATACAGGATAAAAGTTTAATGAAGTAAGTTGCAGGCTATCTATGCTTAAATGCAAGTTGCAGTCTTAATTCTTCTGCCTGCAAACCACCCTAATTAAATGGTTGAAAACATACATACTTGGTTGTCACACATCATCAATATAATTATAACATCATCCAAAATCTGCAATAAATTTCCGAAAGCTATTTTGCAATTGCATTACAACAATCATGGAATTTGAACTCCTTCCTTAGTCAAAACACCCAAGAACAATACAATACATCTAATGCGAAGCCATAATGAGAATGATAACAAACAGATGTTTAGAGCTTTTCTTTGCATTAAGTATACAAAAGGAGTAGAATCTGATGGAGCCACCACATTTAATTTTTCTAATAGAAAATACACTACACGACCAAGTTAGTGCCTCCCGCAGGGATAAGCTTGTGTGGAGACTTAAGTGTGGGGTGGTCTTTTCATCCCATGTAAGCTTTTGGTGGTTACTTTAAATACCATAACAATCACTTGTGCTTTCATTATTGAATTCCTTTTGAACATAATGAATTGGGCTAAATTCAAACATAGCAACTGAGAATGTACCTATAAATTCAAAAGAAGTTGATCAACTGGAACACCACATTATAGACACTGAGATTTGGCATAGAAAGAAATGCATTTAAAGAAAAAGTTAATTCAATTCTGCCTACCGCCGATGATTTTGATAAAAATGATCCAGCTGGTAATATATATAAATTGGAGCCTTCATATGCTTTTGAACCTGTACAACATAATATAGCATTAATACTTAATTGCAGCTTTGTATATCTATCTGAAGACTGTATATAGCATGTTCGTTCTAATAAATTTTGTAAATCCTGTTAGATTATGCAATAGGCATGTGAATGGAAACATTTAAATATCTTTTCCTTCAAAAGATATGGTATACTCATGCATTGTATACATTAAGCATGTTATCAAAATTACAAGATAAGACATGAGCATAGAAAACTGTATGATTTACTAAAATCTATTCAGAATGTTATCACTGGCACAATAACTATGAAGAATGGAGAGGTCTAGACACTAAATTGAATGTGCTTAACAGGCAATTCATAACTACACAGTGATAATCTATACAAGAAAAAAGAACTACATATTAATGACATCTTTGACTTTATACAATGCATTCATTTTAACAGTACAATATGCAGTACAACCTAGGGTAGGGATAGGACAATTTGGTACAACATGGGTTAAGAGCATGGTTTCAAAACTCTCCAAGTACTCACCTAACTTGCAAGTTATTTTGTTAGCCAAGTAAATCACCCATTAACTTGCCTACCCAAGTTTTGCTGAGTTTTTGCTGAGTCTTGGTGAAATTTGGCGAGCACTCCTAAGGTTTGCCAAGCAAATGAATTTAAGTATTTTTTCGAATCTGCAAAGTCATTGAGTACGAGTCAATGGATCTTCCAAGCTTTGCTCAATAGTGATTTTTTGAAACTATGGTTGATTGTATGTGCTAATGTTTGGAGTGGAGTATCATACAATATAACTTTATCTGATATGCTACTAGATCTGCAGCTTTTCACTTATATTATAATGTAATAAGCCGGACCAATTTTTTTGTTTTTTCAATTACAAATTACAATCAACACACACCCATTAAGGTTAGCTCTAAAACCAAAACGATGCTAAAGCAACTCTAACCAAGGATGTACACGAGGGTCCCGATGTTGGGCAAGGTGTGAGCATATGGTCAGAGGAGCTGATGCAAGTGCAGAACTGGAAAGGAACTCTAACCAAGAACGTGCCTAGGGTAGACGAGCATATGGTTAGAGGATCTTATGCAAGATGAGCTAAAGTAACTCTAACCAAGATGGCGCCGATAGATGGCAAGCATTTGGTCAGAGGATTTTATGCAAAATGAGTTGAAGTAACTCTAACCAGGATATGGCGAACATATGGTCAAAGGGTCCCTAAAACTACTAACTGAAAGTAAATAGTCAGCAAGCTAGCCTCTTCCACTTATTCAGCGGGAAGTGCAATAAAGTAAGTGAAAGAGAGAAAGGAGAATTGATAGTACTACTATTCAGCTTACAATATGATAGAATGATTGCCAAAACCCAGCATTAGAAGTCCTCCAATGCTGCAAAACTAAATATGATTTCCTCAATGCTTAACAAGACTCTCAAGACTCAAACTCCTCACAACTTACATTTATTCAAGACTGATATGACAGACCAACGACTGAAATGAAGTAATCAGCAACACTAGAACTCACTAAAATACTCACAACTCACTCAATACTTGTCAGAATGACATGAGACTTGATGCAAACGAATGCTAGGATGATGACAATGAAGACTAGACAAAGAAATAGCTAACAAATTGAAGTATTTTTTTTTCTAAACATTTGCTAGGCAGACCAAAAGGTTTGGCCTCAAGAGGGGCAATTTTCACTAGATAAAATTAGAATCTTCATTAAAAAATCTGCAAACTGGCACAAATGGTTACCCCTAGCAAAGAAATAGATTGGGGAAATGCCTAGAACAATTTTGTTTTTATTTCATGAAATATGAGCAAAAACTTCAATCAGCTATGCTAAACCAACAACTCCAAAATGTGATTGAAATGCAAGAATTCTACTACAATATGCAAGAAACTAAACTACAATGTGCAATAAACTCAACTACAACTAATATCTCAACTAGTTGCTATCTTTCAAGAAAGAAGTCGAGCCCAAGCTAGGAGGTATGCATTCCTCGAAGCAACTCTGAAAGCATTTCAGCAGCATAACAGTATGATAGAAAATAATATGCCAAATGAAGACCCAACCTCTCCTTATATAGCTTTTGATAAGAACTTCTAAAAGCCTCCAAAAAGTGCACCCAAATTAATTGAATTTCAAATCCACTTTTCCACTTGTATTTGTATTTTATTTAATCTTCAATTATCTCCTTCCTTGGGCATCCAAACATGAAGAGATTAATTCATTTTTAATAAAATAAAACTCTTCCTCCAAATAGGCATCCACTTCCTCAAGCAATATTTGGCCTTAGAAATATTTAAAATAACTTTTTGATGATACATCCACCCCTCAAGACCCCTTTTTAAAACAACTTAAAGTCATACTGCTAGGCTAAGGGGTTAATGTGAAAATATAACATTATTTTAATTAAAATAACTTATCTCTCCAAAAATGCATCAAAAGGCCAAGAATCAACAATACCAACTAAACTGCTTGAAGAGGAAAGCCTGATGAACTGATGCCAAAAATAGAATTTACTAAAAATAGTAAATTCAAAAAGTTGCTCGAATCAAAGTGCATGTGATACCATTGCGAAGCTTTTTGAAAACCCAAATAAAAATCCGCAATCTACAATCCCAAACTCCAAGATGCAAACCCCAAAATCTTCAAAAGAGACCATCAAGCAGCCGGAAACCCTAATTTTGCCTCTAACTAGCCAACAACACACCGAGGATAGGCTATCAATCACTGGAAAGTGTAGGGCTAAAAATGGGGACATTACATATAATTTCCCACATTCAATGTATGCACAAACCTCTTCTTGACTTGTATGATTGGGATCTAACAAATCATTTGAAAAGATTATTCATGAGCCTCTAGCTACAAAAGGAGTATTGAGCACAATAGGGAAATTGTATTATGCCCTTTTGGTTCAACTTTTTGATTGGTTCAAATCATAGTAGCAAAAATATTTGACAGGAATAACTCAGCAAACCAAAAGATAAAGGACTTTTCAATTAATCAGGGAAATTTTGGGAAATTTAAAAACACAAAAATTTTAAAAAATAGAGAAAAAACTGCTGTTTTTATTTCATGCCAAATAAGTTGTGTAGAGATAAACAGTGGAACAAAATGAGTGTATGCCATTAAATATGAAATATGGATTTTGTTCATTAATCTTGCAATTTTTTATTACACTATATAGTACATTACCACATAGTTTGAACTAAAAAATCAATTACAAAATACAAAATACAAAGTAACAAAATTGGGAGGGAACCTATGAGGCTAGCCCACTATGGGGTGTAGATTGTGATGTTGACACTCCAAGGTCCATGCTCTTAATTTGATTTGTCACTCGTTAATCGTATGCCTTCTTCAAGTTAACTATGTCTTCATCATCAAAAAGTGGCCTTCATCATTTGAGATCCATTATGAATCTAGAACAATCTCATCAAAGTCAATCAGCTAATTGTCCTCAATGCCATTTGATATAATCAAATTGAATGTATAAGTTCATGACACATAGGAAATAGGTATTAAAATTGCAATTTGCAACAAAATAATAACTAGACTTGCAATTTTTTCTAACCTCAAATTTTATTAAGATGAAAGCAGAGATTGCGGTGAACAAACACCAAATCATTCATCTATTATTTCACCAAATGGTTGTGTTTCTTGGAACCTATGTGTTTAAATATATTCCAAGAACACTCCCAAGTGGATGAACTACATGGTTGGCTCAAAATACATATTTCTATTAATTGTATGTTTTTGGCTTCCTTGCCAAAACAATTCCACCATTGCACTAACAAAACTCAAATTTGATCAAGATTTTGTTGTCTACAATATAAATTGTACCTATAATGTTTATCAAACTTCAAAGTCAAACCTTAAACTTTCAAAAAGAGAAAAATGCAAAAGTTGATTTTAAATACCTAGTTTCAAGGTGGTCTTACCTTCTATGGCACAAACTCTGGAGGAAAATCCCTTTCCCTATGGGATGAGAGTAATTCTTTAATAGTTCCATGTCAATCTTCTAAAGAAATAAAAAATATCTCAGTCTAGTGGCATGGAGGTAGCAATGCATTTGCCAATCTCACCTATGTCAATGATCTCCCATATTGAAATGCACTTTTCCATATCATTGTCCATCATGTTGGCGTTTCAATTTGCACGTCTGGTGTGCGTATTGAAAATGGACAGCTATGCACGGTAGACTACTCTCCAAATTAGGAGGGGAAGCTCCCTCTTTTGCTGATTATGCTAAAAAGAAATACTAAACTAAATTCTGATCTTTTTATCTCAGCAGAGAGCACAAGGTTAAAACTCTTCACATTGCACCTGAGGTTTTCTTTGGGTTCGTAACTTCAACTACAACTAGGCCTAAACTAATGACGCTTCTATCTTCTCGAGTAAATTTAGACCAAGAGAATTTAGAAGTAAACATGGAATGATTTGGTTAACACAAAGCTCAAACAAACTTATTCTCAGAAAAAACCCGAAGACTCATTGTACTTTCGGATGAAAGCTGAAATAAAGATTATAAAAGAAAAACATGAAACAATAAACTCGCTTTCAGAATTCCCTCAAAGACTCATTGTACTTTTGATGTGTAGGCTGAAATAAAGATTATATAAAACAATATCACTTGAAAGATCTTGAGAATTTGGATCAAAGCAAGGTAGGCATAAGATTTATTTCCTCAAAAGCTTTCCAACAACAATTACACATTTGGGACATCAAATTGTAGCAAAAAGACAAACCTAAAATAAAATTACATTGAACAAAGTTTGAACATATACTGAATAACAAAGAAGCAAGCACTTAGGCTCAGTGTTATGTTATCACAAGCACGGTTAAGAAAATAATGAGCAAGGCTGCTCTTATTTATACACAAACACAGGAGTAGGGAACCCCAAAATCTCCTTGTGTTAACAATCAGTCTTGCCAATCTGCAAGATTTATTCCTATGTCTAAACAAAGATAACTAATAGTTAACTGGAATGACTAACATCAGTTAACTGATCTAAAGCTAAAGAAAACTCTAACTGTACAATAGGTGTCTTCAAAGATAGACATGCATGAAAAGAGGATGGTCAGTTAAACTCGAAAAAGGCCTCGAGTTAACTGTTGTCATCACTTGAGTTCTATTCTTAGACATATCTGCACACTTCAACTAGCAACTCACTGATTGGTAACTTTGGCGGCTCTGTAACTAGAGTTATGATGTAATGTCCCCATTTTGACCCTACGCTCTTCTTTTGGATTTAGCGTATTTTTGGAAATCCGTAGGCTAAGCTGAGGCAGAAAATTAGGGTTTCCTCTTTCAGATACTGCTCAGTTGGTGTTTAGAGGTTGTTGTGCAGACTTACTATTTATAACAGTTCGCTATTTTTAGCAAGTCTATCTTTTGGCAGTATCTATTTAGCAGCAATTAGGTTGTTTTGTTTGGCTTTCTAATGGTTTTGAAGTGAACTTACTATTTTTGGCATTGGCTATTTTTAGTAAGTCTAAATTTGGCAGTAGCATCATCAGCAATTCAGCTCAAGTCATCTTGCTATCCTTCAGTTTCAGTTTGGCTTTGGTTATCTCAATAGACTAAGTTTATACTTAGTCAATTTTTATGTTACTCAATTGTACCCCACGCCTAGGAGTGATAACTTCATGTTGCTTTTAAAGAGGGGACATTATGGGGTCAATTGTACATTTAATGATTTATTAAATGCTTTATTATTGCATTATTAAGTTGGACGCCTAAAGGAGGTTGAATAAAGTTTTATTATTTCAAAAAGTAAAATGCTTAAAGGTGGCGTCCCTCTTGGAAGTTGAAGTGATTCAACTTCTTGGAATTTGAAATGATTCAGTTTCCAATTGAAGCTTCTATATTGCTGCTGTTTGAAGAGCTGATTATCTTTGGAAAAAATATAACATTATGCTGCTGGTTTGAAATCCAAAATCTAGCTAAGGGATAGCTTAGCAAATTTACTCCACTCTTTGGGCCTGAAACTATGGTTCCCTAGGTGGTAGAATGAGAGCGTGCTTCATCCAGAAGTACATATTGAGCATTATTGTGGAGTTTTGGTGAGATATTTCCAATTTTCATGTTGTTGGTTTATCATGGCTGAAAGTGATTTTTGTATACAGCTTTTAGTATGAATTTTATTTGGTTCTAGGTACTTGATCATTGCATTTCTATGATAGAGGCAACCATATTTGGAGGTTATTAGAATTTAATTCCAAGTTTTAGATTTTATTAAGCAAAATTGCCCTTGCAAGAGGCCGTACTTTTTTGGAGAGCTTTGGGATTCGTGCATAAATTAATGGTTGAGTTTAGATGTTGTTTTATCATTGCAAATTAGGCGCCAACCTCCTAGTGAGTCATTGCACTTCGTTTCAGCTCATTCGGAGGCAATTTGAAAGAGTTATGAGTATTTCATTGATGTACAGTTTGCTGGTCTGTATTTTCAGTTGATGGCATTTCATATCAGACTTGACTCATTCCATGTTATGCTATAATTCTTGAACGTCTATGCTTCTAGTTTCATGTACATTTATTTTGGAGGGAATAGAGGCATTTTGGATGATGATATGAACAATTTAGGGGAAGTTTAAGTTGCTGGTTTGATTATCTCAGCTTGCTGGTCTTAATATCAGACCATGTTATTCTCTTTTCATGCTATATTTCTTTGGTCTTTCAACTCACATTTGTGATCAGAAGTATAATATTATTCTTGCAGAAGTTTGGAGCAGTTTTCTATTGTAAATTCATTGCAATAAGCTCATTGTAAATGTTGGTAACAATAGTACTTTTCCAGTCATTCTTATTTCAGCATTTACTTTATGTTTTAATTCAAACATTGTAACCCCTAGATGGTTTACTGCCAATGTGGAAAAAGAACTTGTTAATCTCTCTTATTTGCAGCTATTTCTATTCATTGTAAAGCTAGTTAGTAGTACTAACGGCTATTTCATTTTATTGCTGCAATTTATACTTGATTATACTCCCACAATTGAGTGGTCGAGTTTTAGAATAAACATCTTTCTTGTTTGTAATTTCCCCCACGTTATAAGTGGTTGTGTGGACAGTATTCCCCCCACGTTAATAAGTGGAAGAGTAGATTTAAAGGCTGGCTTGCCACCTAATAATTGTTGTAAACTCACCCACTGAATAAGTGGAGTATTCCGACCACTTGTGGATCCTGCATCAACAGATGAATTGTACTTTCAGCTCTATTTATGCCTAACGATCCTCTAACCAGATGCTATCACCTCGCCCACATTGGGATCTTGGTGAACATTCTTGGTTAGAGTTATCTTCTTTGCTGATTTGCATTTTTGGAGCTAACACTAATCAGTGTTTGGTTACTGATTTCAATGTTAATTTTGGGAAAAAAAATAAGGGGGAATATTTCAGATGACCTATGTTTCTTCTACAGCTTTATGCTTCTACACTTTTATTGATTTTTCTCAATGTAAGAGTATTGCATGATGAAACCATGAATTTTGACTGTGAGCATGGATATGTTCAGACAAGAAGCTAAAAATAGCTTTGTTGAAAGGCAAAAAAAAGCGGATATTTGGATAAAAATCTAAGATATGGGTTTTGTAAGGAATGTCGTTTTGAATAAACCCAGATCATCCATTTTTTGAAAAAGTTACTTTTTCAAGAACATGCAAGAACCCCTCAAAGGTAGAAGCTGTGAAGCAATTTTTTCTCAGAAAAATCTAAAACATGGGTTTTGTTGGTGCTCGTGTGTTGAAGAGACCCAGATTGTCTATTTGTTGAAAAACTAATTTTTTAATGAACATGCAAAAGAAACCCTAAAAATTTGAAGTAGTGAGGCAATTTTTTTGGAAAAAATCTAGGACGTGGGTTTTGTGACGGATTTTGTGCTGACTAAACCCAAATTGTCAGATTTCTCAACAAACTAATTTTTCTTGTACATGAAAGAAACCCTAGGCATGGAAGCTAAAGAAGCTGTCAAAAAATTTTCCAATCTTGGAGAAGATTGAAAAAGAATTAGATCTAGATCGATAGAAGTTGAAAATTCTGAACTTTTGTTTCTGAAAACTAATGCCTTGGAAGAATGGATGATGGAAAAATATTCTTTTGTGCAACCTAAACTCGAAACTATGAACTTTGAAAATCCCCTTCGTTTCATCCTTCGAATATTGTTGAGAAGAAAATTTTGTATTTGCCTCTCGAAGTCAACTTGCAAAATAATGAAGAATAGACACCCAAATGCTTCTAAAGTAAAGTTTGGAGGTGAAAGAAGCAATTAACTCATGAAATCCGTAAATTTAGGAGTCATCAAGTGAAAAATTTTGTCAACTTGAAGAATCCCCAAAAAATAGGGCATCCAAAGCATTAAGATGTCTTTCAAAAATTTCAAACTCAAGTTGACTTGGACGCCTCCTTGAGATAAGGTGTCCAACCTTGCAGTGTTAAAATATTTTTTGAAATTTTCAAATTTTGCTTGTTGAAATGCCTCTATTTGATCTTCGATTCCAGACGTCTAATGGATCCTCTAGTCTGGCTAATGGATTCGTTGCAAAGCTAGATCAAATCTAAGAAAGATCTCATGGAAGCTGTGAATCTTAAAAACTGCATTTGCCCCCTTGAAATCTTGGGCGCCACTGACTAGCAAGGGTGCTTTTTCTCTTATGATTTTCAATTTATCCTTCATTTTATGTGTCTGTTCGATCAACAGCCACTGGTATTTGACAGGCCCTCTAATCTAGGGAATGGATTTGTTGCAGAGCTAGGCTAAATCCAGGATGAATCTCCTAGAGATGACTAACCCTAAAATAGACTTTTGAAGGCTCAAAATTTTGGGCACCCTTGGCCTGCAGGGGCACTTTTCTTGTGATTTGCAATTTGCTCCTTTGATGAGACATTTTTGCTTGATCTGCAATTTTGGGCATTTGATGGATCCGTCGAGCTGGATGATAGATTTGTTGGAAGGCCTGCTCAAATTTAGAAAGAAACTATTTGCAAATACCAACCTTTAAAGCACTTTTGACTGTCTAGAACCTTGGGCACCCCTAGCCAATAAGGGAGCTTTTGTGTTCCAAACAACCATTTTTTCAAGATTTTCAACTTTCGTTTGCCTTTTGTTCACCATTTGTCAATCGTGTTCAACTTTTTGAATCCAACTCCACTGTTCACCATTTCTTGAGCATCTTTCACCGTAGATTGTTCTATGCAGCATTTAAGACTTAGATTCTGACACCTAGTATCCGGCCATCCTCCATTGATGACCTCGGAGATCCTAACTTTTCTTCTAAAAAAAGCAAAATAACCCACCAGAGAAAAACTGACTTTTTGACAATTCTAACTGGACTAGTGTGATTGTGACAAAAGATTAACCAATCTAAATCATTTTGAGCCATTTCTTGAAAGATCCTATTTTTAGTGTTTTTCTAAAAATAGGGGCCTGAAACCCTAATTTCAAAATTTTCAAAATTTTGTGAGCATCCTCTTGACAATAAACGTAGAAAAACCCCATGATCCGTTTGTTGTTTAGAATTTCTAAAAATAGAAAATTGCTATTTTTAGACATTTTGAGCTTTTGCAGTGTTCCACGGGGACGCGTCCCCCCCCCAAAAACCTCGCGTTTCCTAGACGGAAACGTCTCGGAGACTTGGAGACTTGGGGGGGACGTCCCCCCACCAACCCACCACCAGCGCCACCATCCCACCACCAATGTCGTTGTCTACAAGATGCCGCTAGGACTTCGAGGATGCTGGGGTGTCCTTAAGACGTCTAAGGGACTCCTAGTTGTCTCCAAGATGTATAATTCTTATACTTATACATCTTTTTATAACTATTTTTTCAAATAGTATATGTATTTCAGCACCCTGCCGCCCTGTAGAAACCCTAGTTTCCCCTATTCTCCGGATCTTATTGTTTTCTGATTTTTTTGAAGTATTTTGGTGTTTTTGCTTGTTTGAGTTTTTGAGCATAAATGCAATATGGCGATTTTGCATATAATTGAAGATAAATTCAATAAAAATCATTTAACTCTAGAAACTACAGAATTCATGTTGGACCTTTTATTAATCTTTCAGATTGATTACAATAGATACCCAGTTGCATGCAAGTGAAAAAGAATGATATTTATTAAAAACCTGATTTTTGTAGCAGCAATAAATGTGCTTCAGAAGATGGTACGGCTGCATGAAATCTCCTCTTCTCCTTCTGTTTGGCAAGCTCAGAAGATCCTAGGTATCCTAATGCCCAAACTGGTGAAGATTGGAATCCAGAATGATAGGCGTTTTTACCAAGAACAAGAATACGCCTTTTTTATGGTAGTACGGCCAAGTACAGATCTGGTACGGCCTGATACACAGCAGCAAGGTATTATAATGTATGGCCTCTAAAATCAATGTCCCGTCTCTGGTAGATTGTGCGCCTGGATAGATATATAACTGCTGAATAAGAACCCTGACAAAACCTCTGAGATTTGCATTACTGGGAAGCTTGAAAATGTACGGCTGTCAGCAGTGGTACGGCGGCAGCAGCAGCATTAAATGAAATAAAAAGTACGGCTTCCTCTGTGGTCTTCTGATCTGATAATTAGCGCCTACTATTGAAGACTCTTCTGGATTGATAATACTTCTCTGAAACCCTGACGAACTAAAACTTCTGTGAAGCTCTGTAATTTCTTCTGAATGAAGGAATCTCTCAGCTGCAATAAATCAGGTGTTATTTCACACCCTCTGAATTGCTTCCAGTGGAGATGGCTCGTTCTCCAAGGAATTCGAGACTGAAACCCTAAAGCTTCCGTTCTCTGGCAAAGACTGATCAATTTTCAATTCACAAAATGTCATAATGGCTCAATTTCCAAGGCAAATGCACTATATTGCTCAAAAGTGCGATTTCCTTAATAATAGGGAATTTTAATATATTTAACTTTTAATTCTTTTAATCTTTCAATAGTCTCGGCAAAAATATTAAATTATAAATTTAATATTGCAAATGGCCCCTTCCCTAATGTTGGGCGCCCCCTTTATGAAAATCACTTAAGTTATAATTTAAAATTATAACTTTATATTATAATCATTAAATAATTAATATTTAATTAATACAATTAAATATTAATATTTCTCTCGTTACTCATCCGATTACTGTTCCGTTTGAAGCTGATGAACCCAGAAGTGATTGACGCGCCAAGGAAATCATCTTGCTAAAATAGCGAGGGTCCCCTTGTTGCCAGGTGCTAAAAATAGCAATCTGCAAAAGCCTCCGATTGAGCCCAAGCAGCCAATTGATCACAGCTTAATGTCGGCCGAGCCAAGCTCAAGCGCCCTCTAACCACTCTATCAGCCTACGAGGGTCTCCGATAGGCCAATCTTACGAACTCGATGCTCGTCAAAAATGGGGACATGACACTCGCCGCCATCCCCCTGTCGTCCCGGCCCCCAAATTTAGACCCCCCATCCTCACGTCCCCGAAACACGTCCCCTCCGTCCCAGTCTCCCCGAAACCCCTGGAACACTGAGCTTTTGTGACTTTTGATGACAATTTTACAAGATTTTGACCATTTTTACCAAAATGCTTTATTGAAGCAAAAATTTTAATGTTGGGTACAACACATCCTAGTCATGATAGCATCATTGGCCCTATCAATGACCTCACACAGATTAGTCCATGGGGGATTTTTTTAATCAACTAGTCTCAAAGCTCTAACACTCTAAAAATTGCACAATTTGCTATGCATCTGCCCAAAAACTAGTGAAAAAACATAGTCTAATATGGTCTTCACATTCAAATGATTGGCAACTAGACTCAACCCGCTCTTTTCAAACAAAAATTTGTTTCAAGTTCATCTTCTATGCACAAAGAGTCTGCAATGCAAGGAAGTAGATAGCGATTCTCATTATTGTTGACTAAAGAAGTTCCTTACCATCTATGAAGGTGCACATTTTTCTCAACACCCTCATGTGATGGTAAATGAACTTGGTAATGGTGTGGAAAGCACCCAAAAAGGTTCTTGGAGCACATCATAACGAGTTTTAGCCAAGTTTTTCATAACATAAAAAGTCTCCAAGAGAGAAGAAAGGAAAAATACCATAAAAGTGAGGATTCCATTCTTGGTGGTGGAAAAAAGTTTTCTTCATAAAATAAAAATAATGATTTGGATTCTTGAGATATGAAATAGTTTTTTAGATATATCATATAGAACATCTAGTGCAAAAATTAAATATAGAATGATTACCAAGATATTCAATATTAAACTAAGAAGCAAAAATGTCCTTAAATAAGACTACAAACACTTTATCCGAATAGGATAAGACTTACAACTAATAAAACAAAAAGAATAAATAATATTCCTAAAGTCTATCCTAAAAGATAATTGACCATTATAAATAAAAAATTACTTTAATACCCTCCCTTAATGGTCAATCTACTAACTACACCAAGCTTATCTCGAAATTTTACAAATTTTTCAAGACTCAAAGACTTGGTAAAAATGTTTGTAGTTTGATCCTCATAAGGATAATACTACAACATAACCAAACCATCTTCGACAAGTTGTTTGATAAAATGTCAACGAAGTTCCACATGTTTGGTACACTCATGGAAGACTGGATTCTTGGCAAGTTTTAGCGCCAATTGATTGTCCTAGAAAAAGGGTTAAGGCCCTACTTGAGGCATCTTCATGTTTGAAAGCATCCTTTTGAGCCATACTTCCTCACATGCTACTTTTACTACTCAATATTCTACTTTTGTTGAGGATAGAGCTACTTGTCGTTTCATAGGAATCTTTGCTTCTATTATACAAAATGACAAAGTCAAGTGTCCCTTTCACATATCTCAACACCCTCTTCATTGTATTCTAATGTTCTATTTTGGATGTTTTCATGAATCTAGAAATGAAACTCACAACATAGCTCAAATCAGGTGTAGTGGCTATAAAATAAATTCAGGTCCCTACTAGTTGTCTATATGCTAACTCATTGATGGTCTTTGAGTTAGTTTTGGCTGAAAGATTCAGCCCTTTCTCCATAGTTTTTGACGAGATTTTATAATCTGTCATTCTCAATTTGAGTTTTCTCACATATTTAAATTGTGAAACAAAAATGTTGTCATTTTTTTGCCAAACTTCTACACCTAGGCAATAATGTAAGAGGCCTAGATTGGTCATGTCAAAAGCAATACTCATATCTAATTTGATCTTTTCAATTGTGTGTGCCTCACTACCTATAATAATGATATCATATGCATAAATGACTAGCAAAATGATATCATTACCAATGCTTTTGACGTACAAATTTGAATTTGACGGATTCTTCTAGAATTCTTGTTCAACAAAATTCTTGTCAATTTTGATGTCCATACCTTGGGTGTCTGCGTTAGGACATATAAAGCTTTTTTCAGTCTACATACAAGATGCTCTTCCCTACAACCTAAAAACCCTATGGTTGAGACATGTACACTTCTTCCTCCAAATCTCCATTGAGGAAGGCACTCTTTAGATCCATTTGAATTGTCCAACCAAACTGAACAACCATGGCTAGAACTAAGTGGATGGTTCTCATCTTTGTTATACAAGCAAAGGTCTCTTCATAGTCAATGCCTTCTCTTTGTGAGAACCCTTTTGCAACCAATCGATCTTTATGCTTGTCAAGAGTACCATTTTCCTTGTACTTGAATTTGTACACCTATTTGCAACCAATGGGTTTCTAAGATCCCATGTCTTATTTTTCATAATACTTTCATGTTCAATGACCATGGCTTTTTCCCATTCAAGTTTTCCTTTTGTCTCCTCAAATACCAATGGCTCATAAACTCCCTAAATTTTAGCCATTAGAGCAAAGCTAACTGTGTTCTACTTCCCCTTGTATCTTGATGATCTATCATTGATCATTTCACTATCTTGAACATCTCCAATGATGCTTTCCCATCACTTTGGTATCTTCTTAGGAAACTCTCTATCCAAATCACTATTGTCACCTTCACTTGGGTTACCTGGTCCTATGTCACTTGGATGCTGATCCAAGTTATCATAAAAAAAATTTGGTACTATTACCTACTTAGGAGTGTAATAGTCTACCCCAATTCTAGATATTAATTTTCCGAATTCCTTCAACTAGGTAGCTTAGACATTATGTCAAATAGTTTTGCACTATGTTGCCCAGATTTTGTTTTCTGATTGGTTTATGGTGAATGTTTAGGTAGTACACCCAAAAATATAATCTTTCCCACACTTTCAATGACATGATAGTAATAAGAGATATAAGTTGGCTTGGAATAGGTGTAAAGAACCGGACCATTTTTTTATTTTTTTCACAATGTAATTACAATCAACACGCACCCATTGAGAACCACTGCCAGAAATAGAATTTACTAAAAATAGTAAATTCATGAAGTTGCTCGAAACACCAAACCGACTACACCGCTGCGAAGCTCTCTGAAAACCCAAAAAGAATCCACAATTCAATTTCCAAACTTCGAGCAACAACCTCCTCAAAAATGGGAAACCCTAATTTCACCATCTGAGTAGCCTACGGGTCTCCGGAATAGGCCAACAGCCAACTGGAAAGATCGCATTTGAGAAGGGGACATTACAGTCCGCCCTCCCCCAAATTGCTTGCCCTCAAGCAATTGCAAATCTAGATGCTGTAGAATCTCTTCGTTCTCCCAAGTTGCATCCTCCAAAGGCAAGTTCTTCCACTTCACCAAGTACTCTTTGATTGTTCTCCTCAAGGAACACTCTCTGGAATTAATAATCTCCTCTGGAATCAAAGTCAACTGTCCTTCGTCTAAGGGAGGCAACTATGATGAAGCAAAAACATTGTTTCCAAGTGCCTTTTTTGAGGCGAGACACATGGAAAACATTGTGAACCTTACTACTCGATGGTAGTTCCAACTCATAAGCCATTGCTCCAACCTTTCTGATGACTTTGAATGGCCCATAGAAGCGAGGTTTTAGCTTCTCAGCTCCACTCTTCTTGAGTGTAGACTGTTTGTAAAGCTGAAGTCAAAGATAAACCATATCACCAACCTCAAATGAACGCTCAACACGCTGCTGATCAGCGTACATCTTCTGCTGATTTTGTGCTATTTGAAGGTTGTTCTTCAAAGACTTCAAGATATCTTGACTTTGCTACAACCAATCCTTGGCTTGAGGGGCTTTGCTATCACCAAACACCAAATCAGCAAAGCTAGGGGCCTCATAACCATAAAGAGCCATGAATGGGGACATCCTTATTGATATGTGAAAGGATGAATTGTAGCAATACTCTCCAATGTGGAGCCATTTCACCCATGCTCTTTGCTGCTTTGAGACATAATTTCTAAGATAACCCTCCAACCATTTGTTCACTATCTCGGTTTGACCATCAGTTTGAGGGTGATAGCTAGTGCTAGGAGTAAGCACAGTACTGCTCATCCTGAATAACTCTTGCCAAAAGGTGCTTAGGAACTTGCTGTCCCTATCACTCACAATGTTTTTTGGCAACCCATGCAATCTAAACACTTCATGAAAAAACAAATCTGCAACTTGAGCTGCTGAAAATGTGCTAGTGATGGCAAAAAAGTGAGAAAACTTTGTTAATTTGTCCACTACGACATAGATACAGTCTTTGCCTTGAGCCTTTGGCAACCCTGTGATGAAGTCCATTGATATGCTTTCCCATTTTTGGTTGGGAATGGGAAGAGGTTGCAGCAGACCAGCTGGAAGAGAATGCTCATTTTTGTTCATTTGGCAAGTGGGACACTCTTTGATGTAGCGTTGGACTTCCTCTTTCAACCCCTTCCAAGAAAACCTCTCTTGAATCTGCCTATATGTTTTGAAGTAGCCTTGATGACCAGCAAGTGGGATGTCATGGAAAGTCATCAGAATCTTCTTTTTGAGCTTAGAATTAGTCACTAGAAAGTCCTTCCCTTGTAATGTATCAAACCATCAACCACTTTGTATCTTTCGTCATTGAAAGTAGCTTCAATGATGCTGGTTGCGAACTGATTTTTGGCATAATCAGCAAGCAACATCTCCTTCCAATCAGCAGTAAGCTCACACATTGAGCTCAAATGAGGCCTCCTAGATAGAGCATCCGCCACAACATTGTTTTTCCCCTTGACATACTCAATGTTGAAATCGTAAGCTTGAAGCTTACTCACCCACTTCTGTTGTCTTTCATTCAAATCCTTCTGATGCATGAAGTGCTTGAAACTATTGTGATCAGTCTTGACCACAAACTTGCTCCCCACTAGATACTGTCTAAACTTTGCTAATGCATGCATGATTGCAAGCATTTCTTTGTCATAGATGGAATAGGTCCTTTCAACACCCCTTAGTTTCCTACTTTCAAACACAATGGGATGCTTATTTTGCATCAAAACAGCCCCAACACCTTCTCCTGATGCATTAC
>VDFB02004810.1:0-18087 GCA_007258455.2 Sequoia sempervirens | reverse complement strand
ATAGTCATTCAGAGAGCTCTGTGGCAAGAACAACTCCTATGATAGGTTCCATGAAAGGGAAAGCCTATATAAAGTCTTCAAATCAGTGACAATAGGCCCAAAGGTTCTCACAAAGTGATCATGTCATGACCCATATTTTTAATAAGTAATTTATAATTTAAAAAAATACTATTCTGATGCATTGAGTGTTTAATTTAATTAAATGATTATAATGTTCATACTTTTGAATGTTTAATTAAATTAATTAGTAATGAAAGCATAATGGAATAAAAGAATTAATTATATTTAATTATAGGTCTTGTTTTTACAAATAAATGATAATGCTTGACTATTTAGAATAATTATTTTATTCTTCATTGAATGATTTTTCTTTATTATTAATTCGAATAAATGTTTATTTTACAATTAAATGATATTTATTATGGGCACATATCTCTCTCTTGTAATTTAAAATGGCTTTTCTTTACTAATTTCTTTGGATAATTACATAGTTGTAACTAAAGTAGAATTTCCTTATTATTATTAATTACCAAAGGTAAATATTAGGCATGCAAAGAAATATTATTTTTCTTTTATTATTATTTCAAGATTAAGTATGGAAAAATTTGAGAGAGAACTTTAAAAAGAAGGTAAAACATTAACGGAAACACAACAAGAATATGGTTTATGGAACTTACTCCTTTCTCTGCAAAAATGGAAAAGAAAACGAGATCTTCTTGATCTACCTTTACTGAGAAAAAGAATAACGAAAATGGGTGTCGGGTAGAAGGTTCTGGAGTGCAATAAGTTAACACTAGAGGAAAATCAACAGAAAGTGGTTTCAGGTTTTTAAATTCTCTTACCAATGTATTTTGTTCCAAAAATGTGTGATTAATTACTGTATTATGAGAAATTGAATTTTACTTTAATTCCCAATTGCTTGTACACCTGTGTTGTTTGAATGTTTTATTTGTTGTTTGGAAAAAAAACTAAATTGAGCCTGTGCAAGATTGTAATCCCCTTATTCTTTTAAATTAATTTAATATTTGTAGAATAATATTATACAAACCTACTTTTCTGTATATTCATACTATTGTTATACAACTTTGGGGGGATCATATTATAATATATATTTGAAAGGGAATTTATGGGGAAGGAAATTCACGTTTTGATGTTTTGGCTCTGTTTAGAACCCAAAGAAAGCTTGGGTGATGCCTTGGCACCCATGGGAGGGCACTGTGGAGACAACAACCCATCCCACAGGCCGCAACCTGTGGGATGGGCATTGCCTTCAACAAGCAGCGCCTCCCATGGAAGGCGCCACCCCATTGAACCGTCCAACCTCTGCTTGGCACTTGGGAGTAGTAAACTTCCATAAGATAAATGCAATTTGTTTTCAAACTTGTTACTGGCCATTCCTTCATGAAGGCGTTGTCCTGTTGAATTCTCACCGCATATGCTAATACCAAAGCCAATTTCTGACATGATGCTTACAAGATGTTGTTTTCTTTGTATAAAGATTTAATCTGTTGTGCTAAAGGAAATTTTTGTGACTAGCTATTGTTAATAGATGGTAAGAGAAAGGAAGCAACTGCCTCCAAAAATATGGGTTTGGATTCACATTAAAAGACTTGCACCTACAAGCAACAAGGAGATGGTATGAGGCATGTAAGCCCATGCTATCCAAGGATCTAGTTCCTTTGTACTGCTACACAACTTTGAATCATCATTTTCTTCAGTTGTTTGAGCTTTTGAAGCCATTGGCATGCAAGCATAATGCTCCATGGCCATCTACACTGGCAACTTTTCCCACTATTGAATAGCCATCAAAACAAAAATCTGTTCCTGCAAAGAATCAATCGAAGTAAGTTCATGTTTTTAGAATTCAAGTATCAGTTCGTACCTTCAAATTAAAGAATTTGTTTCTGAATGTTTTTAAGCATTTGCTAGCTCTTTTGCATTACTAAGATTCGGTCCTATTTTCCAACTTGACAAGAATGGAGGCCATGAAAATTGAGATTTATAATGAACAAAGAGAAAAGAATTTAGAGGAGACTTGAAGAGGCTAAAATCAACATGTTTTCTTCAGACTCTAGCTACGCACTCTTGGGACAAGCTTCAACTTATCCATAAAATGTTATATTTAATCAAAAAAACTTATTTCCTCTTAGTTGGAAAGCATTTCAAGAAACAACCAAGATATAGTGAACTTTATCGACATTTAGTGCTACTAAAGAAATGGAAACAAAGAAGTTATCATTATGAGAGTTTTTGTAACTCTCCAATCTATTGTCAAATAAAGTTAAAAAGAGTGCAACTTGCCAGCAAGGAAAGCTTAGAAGCCACTCCTTTTCAACTCTTCAATTTGAATCCTTATTAATAGTCATGTTGCCCCAGTGATACAGACATACACAACAATCACAATGATTCAATCCACAGTGGATAATGAACCTGTATGCTTTGCATTTTGAAACTTCCTGAGTTTTGTTTTATTCATCTATTTGTTTTGTTAAAGGCTTTTCTCCTTTATTTTATTCATGCAATGTTTGTGTCAAGTATTTTATTCTGGAACTATTGTATACAGATGTATTCTCATCGCCTTTTTATGATGACTTACTGTTTTAGTTTTATGGATGACCATATTTGACCATGGAACTCTCAGTACATTATATTCATGGTTTCCTTAATCTGCAATAGTTATGTTACTTCATAGAGTAAGTGCCTTTTATCGTTTCATACTAATGGAACTATTATTCAAAGTGTGTGTTAAATGATTCTTTAAAAGAATTAAATTGGGAATTGTATAAGATAAAATAGTTACATGCTATATTGAATATATTATCAACTCTCCTATAATCAACATACTATCACATCATATTAGTTTGTTAGTTTTGTGAGCCAAATTATCAATTGTCTTGGTTGGGTGATTTCTTTCACATAAAGTATGATGTTTGTGGATGATAGATTATAAACAACTTAAAAGTAATGATTTGTTGATATCTTGAATTGCTTAAACCATTAATAGATGACATCTAAGCTGATATAAAATCTTGGGGATACTTCAAGTATAATTGATAATAAGCTAGAGAATTTACAAAATAGGTATAAACTAATGCCATGGCTATATACACTTAGTTAGTAACACATTTAGGGCATTAACCTTTAAGTATTGAGAAGTCAATTGAAGATTCGATTTGAAGACCTAATTGCAATTCTTATGCATTATGGTGTAAGGAGAAATTAGGAACTCTCGCTCTCTCTCTATCTCTCTTAGTCAAACTTGATGTGTTTTTATATAATAATGTTTACTCATATATTCTCATTAGCTTATATATGTATTTTGGCAGTGCTAGAATTACTTCCTTAAAGCTTTATGTGATTGGCTTATGACTTTTAGTGTACTTGTGTGATGTTTGAGAGGTTGTTGGAGGTAGAATTTCCTCTTTTGCTATTATTTGGGAGTGATTCATGATAGTGTTGACATTACCATTAATTCATGTGCAAGGATGATGCATTGATAAAACTAGAAAGGTAACTTGTAACTACATGCAGGACAAAGGGCTATTTGTATGTTACGAGTCTGGTTCTTATAAATATTAGCCCATTATGAAAGGTGGAAGTGTTAAGAAGATAATTTTTTGTGTAGAGGAAACATGTTATCCTCTGTAGCTGAATTGCTTTATTAAAAAATGTGTAATAAAATTGTAATGGTCATGTCAGTGCGACAGTATGATCATTACCAGTGAGGTATCTTATAACCATTAGGAAATTGTAGCCAATAAGGCACTTCCCGTGAGGCATTTCAATAAGCCAGTAAGGCAATTTTACGAGTGGTTTTTCATCCCTACGGGGGTTTTCCACTCATGAAAATCTCAGAGTTATGGTTTCTTTCTGGATGCACTTATGATTTTGCATTTTCCTTAATTTGTATTATAGTATTTGAACTTGCATGTATTCCTGAGATGATAACTCATGTGTAAGCCTACATGGCTAAATATAATGAAGGTATGACCTTGTTTTAATGTACATTGATTCATTGATAAAACATTACATTCTCGGATTTAAAAAAAATGGTGCGACCCATTCGTGCGAGCGAGCTAGGGCGCCCTATGCCCTACTCATTTTTCTATTTTTTCTTGCCCCTGGGTAAGGGGTGTGTTCTCATCGTTTTGGGTTCCCAGCCGCCTTTTGTTTCCCTTGTTTCTTGGTGGCCCGTGGTCTCTACGGGATCTCTTTTGGTGTCGCTAGTTTTTGGGCGCAACGTGGGTTTCCTGGCTAGGTGGACGTGGCATTTTTCTCATTGTGTGGGTGCTGCTGGGTGGGCGGAAGGCTTACCAGTTTTGTCTCCTCTTGACTGGGCTACGGGTGTGGTTGTAGTGTTGTGGTGTGGGGTGGTGTGGTGTGGGTAAGGTCTGGGGCTGCAGGTGGGGTTTTGTGGTGCCACGGTGTGGGGTGCAGTGGAGAGGTGGGGTCTAGGTCTGGAGCTTGTTTTGGGTGGTGTTGTGGGTTTTTGTGGGGGCCTCTCCTTGTTGGGAGTGTGTGGGGTGATTTCCTTTGGGTGGGAGTTACTACTCCTGTGTTCGTTGTGGATTGGTTGTCCAGTAGTGCTTCTTTTCTATTCCTCAATGGAGCTTGAGGAGCCTTCGGGGGAAGGACCTAAGTTGGATTTTTGATCCGCTCTTGGCTCGAAACCCTTGCCTTTGGGGTCTCGCCTTCATGATAATATTTTATTTTCTCAAAATTTGGAGAAGAATGATGTAGGCTCGACAGGAGGGTTTCGTGTTCCAAAGAGTAACTGTTGCCTTGAAAGGTGTAAAGAGAGGCCTAATGTTGTGATCCCGATGGAGATGCTTGTTGAGGATATTGAGTACTACTCACAACATTCTTTGTACTAAAAATTTTTGGGGTTGAAAATTTTGTTGCAAGTTTTGGAGACCTGGGCCCAGAGGACTTGGATGCCAGTAGGAGAGATGGAGATTCGGATCCTAGCTAATAACTATTTCATGGTCACGTTTGATTGCATGGAAGATAGGATCAAGGTTTTCTAAGGAGGCCCTTATTTTTACAACCAGGTGGGCTTGTTTATCAAGCCATGGCATGTAGGATTCAATCTGGCTGAGGAGATCCCTAGTCAGGTTCCAGTTTGGGTTAGACTACTGAGGCTACCGGTTGAATGTTGGCAGGAAGATGTTCTGCATTTACTAGCTTCAATGCTTGGTAAACCTATTGGTTCGTCGTAGCAGACACAGTTCAAAAAGGTAATGACATTTGATCGATTATGTGTGGAAATTGATTTGAGTAAACCTTTGCCATATTCTCTAGAAGTGTGCACAGGTTCTTACTCATGGGTTCAATAGCTTGATTATGAGACCTTACCCTTTAGATGTCAATTGTGTCATGAGTATGGCCACTTATTGCGTAGATGCCCAAGGGCCAAGCCTTTGGAGACTAATTCTTCATAGCCTCCTAGGAATCGTTCAGGGTTGGATAAGGGTAAGGGTCCTATTCTGGGTGGTGGTGTCGGGGAGGATGGCTTTCTTCCTGTCAAAACTCAAAATAGGAATAAGGGGCATAAAAGGTCTTTGAAGGAGTGACAGGATGAGGATTCTTTGAACAAATTCGAGGTGTTGGAGGGTCTTAGCCAGTAGGAAGTGAATCCAGGTTTGGTTGATTTGGATTAGGGCAGTTTGGGTCTTGAGCAGCATGGGAAACTAATGGAGCTAGAGCAGGCAAACCATCAGGTGGTGGTGGGTTCAGAGGTTCAGGGTGCTGAGCTAGAGGGGAATGGTTATGGTCAAGGGGGAATTAGCCATGTGGCCTCCCTTGTTCCTCAGGGGGTTGATACCCAGCAGTTGGGATCAGACTTTAAGTTGGAGGCTCAAAACAATTTAGGAAGTGTGGTGGTGAAAGACAATGAGGCTGTGTCTCTCCCTGAGCAGAGATCTGGGTCGGTGGGGGGGAAAAGTAGTAAGTCGTCTCCTCATTTAGGCATCTTACAAAAAGATCTTAAGAAAGGAGGGGCAGAGAAAGGATCTAAGCTAGGCAGGAAGAAAGATTTGGAAAATATTAAGATGATAGGGGAAAATTTGGTGGAATCAGGGTCAGTTAAGACTCTGAATTCTCATTTCTCAAGCCCTTTGAAATGATTGTTCTATCATGGAATGTTAGGGGACTGAATAGTGGCCCTAGACAAAAAGTTGTTCAGAATTTGATTAGATGTCAGTCTCCTGATATTCTTTTTTTACAGGAGACCAAGCTTACTGTGGATGGTATGATGGGTATTATGCCCAAGCTTTGGATGAGTGGTGATTGCCAGTGTATTGGTGCTCAGGGTTCCTCAGGTGGGGTGGCTTGCTTATGGAACCCCTGGAAGATTTTCCCCCTGTGGTGGGTTTCCTTCAAGTCCTCTATCTCTATGGCGGCCTCTTGTTATGAATATGGGGAAGTGGCTCTTTTTTCCAACATTTATGCGCCTATGGATTTGCAGGGAAAGCAGTTGTTGTGGTCTGATATTCGGTATGTTCGAAGTATGAACCCTTACTTTCCATGGATTATCGGGGGTGATTTCAATGCTATCACTGAGATTGCTGAGAAGCGGGGTGGTACCATGAGGTTGGAGGCTTCTGCTTTCATTTTTTAGGATAATATTTCTTCTTTGCACCTTATTGATATCAAGCCCAGTAATGGACTCTTTACTTGGAACAATCGATGCTCGGGTGAAAATTGCATCGCTGAGCGGCTAGATCGGTTTATGGTTTCTTCCTTTTGGGTGGGTGATAGGTGGGTTACTAGCTCGAAGATTTTGGACTGGAGGAGTTCGGACCATTGGCCCATCAAGCTTTCTATTAGCGTGGCTAGGCAACCCCACAAGCCCCCTTTCAAATTCCAGCTCATGTGGTTGCGGGATCCAGAACTCCATGATTATGTTGCTCAGTGGTGGCGGGAGGGAAGACCATCTTTCGATATGACAATGTATGTTTTTACTAAGCTTCTTTAGTTTGTTAAGTATAAGCTCAAGCGTTGGAATAAGCAATGTTTTGGGAATATTTTTAAGGCTAATTCTGATGCACAAGATAAGCTAGATGGTATTATGAGGTCGATGAGGGATAATGGGGTGTCTGAGACTTTGTTGCAGGAGGAATCTAGGGCCTTGAAATCTTTAGAGGAATGGGAATTGCGGGAGGAGATCTTTTGGAAACAGAAAGCCCGGATTGATTGGCTTCAGGAGGGGGATAAAAATTATGCTTTCTTCTTTAATTATGTGAAGGTGCGGAGGCATGGTAATTCTATTCCTGTTTTGATTACAGACAAAGGAGAGTGCCTGAATTCTTTTCAGAGTATCGCTGATGAAGTTGTCCATTACTTTTCTTCCCTCTTTAGAGAGGATTTGCAGGGGAACTTGGTGGGGGAAGCTCAGGTCCTCTCTTGCGTTCCCCATTTGGTGTCTCAAGAGATGAGAGAGGATCTTATGGGGGAGATCACCCTTCAAGAATTAGAGGGGACGGTATTTCAAATGAAGAAAGGAAAAGCCCCTGGCCCTGACGGTTTCCCGATTGAATTCTTCCAAGAGTTTTGGGAGATCATCAAGTTGGATTTATTGGAGGTTGTCAAGGAATCGTAGCGAAATAAGCAAATGTTAAAGGCTTTGAATTCCACTTTTTTGGTACTTATTCCAAAGTGTGATGGAGCGGATAGGTTGAGTCGTTTCTGACCTATATCCTTGTGTAATGTGGTGTATAAGATTATTTCGAAGCTAATTGCTAATAGGTTGAAGAAGTGGTTTCCGGTACTCATCTCTGAGGAGCAAAGCAATTTTGTGGAGGGTAGGTAGATTCTGGATGGTATTGTTTTGGCTACTGAGACCATCCACTCTATGGCTAAATCTAGAGATAAGGCTATGTTTATCAAGCTGGATATGGCAAAGGCGTATGATAGAGTTAGATGGTCTTTTCTTCAGAAGATCCTGACTACTTTTGGTTTTGGAGATGACTGGATTCAATGGGTCATGAGTTGCATTACATCTGTGTCCTTTTCTGTGATTACTAATGGGGAGCACTCAAGGTTGTTTGAGGTCTCTCGAGGGATAAGGCAAGGTGATCCTCTCTCCCCTTACCTTTTTATTCTACTTGTGGAAGGTTTGGGGCATCTTCTCAGGTGACAAGTGGAGTTGGGGCTTATTCAGGGGTGGCGGTGGGGCGGGGATTTACCTCCTTTGTCCCACTTGCAGTTTGTGGATGATACTACCTTGATGGGGGCAGCTACTATTAGGGAGGCTACTAATATTCGCAGGGTGTTTGATTTGTATCTTGAGGCTTCACGACAATCAATCAATGAAGCTAAGTCTTCTATTTATTTCTTTAATACCTCGATCCCTATTCAAAGGTGTATAGCTCAAATTCTTCGGTTTCAGATTGGGACTCTTCCTCTATCTTACCTGGGGGTCCCAGTCATGGTGGGCAGACTTTCAAGGGAGTCATGGTAGCCTATTCTGGATAAATTTTGTTTGAAGGTTATTCATTGGACCAATTGTTGGTTGTCCTTTGCTGGGCGGGTCCAGTTGCTGAAGTCTGTGGTCCAAGCTCTCTGTATTTACTGGTGTATGCTTCAGGTGGCTCCGATGGGTTTTGTTACGGAGTTGGATTCTTTGGCAAGACAATTTTTATGGGCTGGCAGTGTGATTTCTTCCGAGTTGAGTTTGGTCAAGTGGGATACAGTTTGTTGTCCTAAGCAGCTTGGGGGATTGGGGTTGAGGCAATCCTCTTGGATAGGGATGGCGTTGGTAGCAAAGCTTTATTGGAGATGGTGCATGGAAAAGGATAGGATTTGGGCTCAGATTCTTTCCTATAAGTACTTTCAAGGTATTCCTAGGGAAGAAATTCCTCACTACGCCCTGTTGGGTAAGGGCTCAGTTGTTTGGGCTACCCTCAAGAAGGGAGATGCGCTTGTCAAGGAGGGCTTATTTTGGATTTGTAGGAGGGGAACAGAGGTTCAATTCTGGTATGATTCTTGGGATGGGCACCCTCCCATCCTCTCTCAGTTCCTTGAATTGATGGCTTTGAGTAGGAGGTTCAAGGATGCTGGTTGTTCGAGGGTTAGTGATTTTAAGGTGCTTTCTTTCTAGGGTCAACTGGTGAGTGCTAGGTGGTTGACTCCTGAGGAGTGGCCGATTATGGGTATGGAGGAGGATTGTAGGTTTCTGCATAGTATTCTCTTGGGCAGATAGTGTAATCCTTTAAGGGACAGGGATATCCTTGCTTGGTCTCCTAATCCAAAGGGGTACTACACGGTTGCGTTTGGATATCAGAGGTTATTGTCTCAGAGATTTGAGGGGGAGGAAGTTTCTTGGTGGAAGAAGGTTTGGAATAAGTTTTCTTGGCCGAAGTGTAACGGTTTTGCTTGGATCTTGGCTTGGAACAAATGTCTGACTTGGGACAAGATTTAGTTGCGCGGATTTCGGGGCCCGTCTATGTGTGTGATGTGTGGGAAAGGGGAGGAGGACTCTTCACACCTTTTCTTCCGGTGTCCTTTCTCCTTACAGCTCTGGCATTTTTGGTGGAGTGTTTGGGGCAGTCCCTGTGTTCATGCTTCCTCCTTAGTTGAGTTCTGGTCTAGCTTGGGCAGGCCTCCCTCGAGGGCATCTTTTTTGCAAGATGTGTGGCTAGCAGGCCCAATTTTTTTGTTATGGCAGATTTGGCTTGAAAGGAATAGGAGGATTTTCTGTGGAGAATTGTTGCAGGTTCAACAGGTGTGGTTCAGAATTCTTGGGATGATTCAGGAGACTATCTAAGCCAAAGGGGATGTGGAGCTGCCGTTGGAGAAGAATGATGTTGAGGTGGTGGTCCGACTGGGTATCCAGGGGTTTTCCCCTTCAGCGGCTCGAGGTCAGAAAGGTGGTCGGGTGAGGCAGCGGGTCCAGCGGCAGGGTTCTTGGTTGCCTTCCCCTATGGGAACCTTGAAGGTTAATACTGATGGTTCCTCTAGGGGCAATCCTGGCCCAGCTGGAGTTGGAGGGGTTGGTAGGGATTCTTCTGGTTCGGTGGTGTTCCTATTTTCCATGCATATGGGGACACAAACTATCAATTTTATGGAAGGCTGGGCGATTCTTTATGCCTTGAGGAAGGCTTATGAGCTGGGGTGGCATAGGGTTATTTGTGAATCTGATTCTCAGGTCCTGATTAACTTACTCAATCAGGGGAGGTTGAATGTGAATTGGCAGTTGGATGTTCTGGTTCAGCAGATCTTGCAGGTTGGTATTCTCATGGAGAGGGTGTCTTTTGTCCATATTCCATGTGAATGGAATAGGACAGTTGACTGTTTGGCTAAGTGGGCTTCAGAGAGGCTTGTGGACTGGAAGATTGATGATTGGGCTCAGATTCCTTCGGAGCTTAGCTCGGATTTGGAGAGGGTTCTAGCTAAGGATACTAGGGGTGTTGAATGATTTTTCTCTTGATTTTGTTGGTGCTTTATGTTCTTTCTGGGCTTTTTCCCTTGGCTTGATTGTATTTCTGGTTCCTATTATTCAATAAAAAATTTACCCCTTTTTTTAAAAAATAAAATAAAATGTACATTGATTCATTGATGTATGTTTTTCCATTTGATTATAATGATGAAAGTAGTTTCGGGAACTTAAGGAAATAATGTGTAAATGTGTTTTTTTTTCATGACGTTACAGATCAAAGGATAGTATCTTCAAAGGCAGGGTTGCAAGATGGCCACATAGACTATAATGTGCATGAAGTTCTTGTTTTAGGATGCTAGGAAGAAATCACAGTCATGGGGACGTCATATCCATGCAATTTGAAATGAGAACAAAAAGCACATTTTTCACTCGAATTGAAAATAGACCACTATTTAAGCTACCATGAGGCAGTCAACATACATGAGGCAGATGATGGACAAAATACATTTTGAAAATCTAACACAAAATGTAGCTCACAAGAAGGGGGCTCTAGAAAATCTATTGCTACTGAAGAACAATGATATTAAAGATGGCAATAGTCTTATTGATTGAAATAGAGGAGCTCATAAAATTCACATATTGAAACCATCATAAAACATGGTGCTTCAAAGGAACAGAGCATAGTCATGAATAAGATCAGTATCATTAAAAGCTATAGATTTATCTTCATTTTATCTATGCACTTGAAAGAAAGTCAAGCATAAATGACTTATGAGGTAATAAAAGACAGTGCTATGCATAACAAGTAGCTACCAAGTTGATAATACAATTATCTTGTGAATTGAAAACAGCCACTTCATGAATGTCAAGTACATTGTTTCAAGGATAAAGAGGAACCTTACCCTCTTAGCAAGCATCATAAGCCCTTCATCCTATACAGTGAATTACAAGGCATTAAATGTTTTTTTTTGGAGGTGAGCATGACAAAAGAGGGAAGTCATTGGGTATTGAAAGGAAATCTTTGAATTAAAGGGTAGTATCAAAATTTTCCTTGTGATAACAACAATGATATTTGAGACAGCATGGCAGCCATAAGAGGGCAGTGACAGTTGCCAAGCACAAAGCAAGGATGAGGTTTCACTACAAGTCTGTGGTGAACCTTAATAAGTGTGATAAAATACCATTCTTTGAAAACCTTATGAGCAAATCAACTTCGAAAGGTAATCCATTATATTTATCACAGTGCCAAAAGTTTTATATAGTGGTGTTTTGTCAAAGTGTTTGAAGCTAATGCAGAGGTTACCATGAGTGTTTAAGAACATGAAGAGGTATCATTAAAAGAGGAGTATGGTGCTCTTAAAAGAAATGTCAAATGTAGGATTTTATTCAGAGTGAGAAACCCACTTTGGGGTTTATGTTTTCAAAGACATTCTACAGAAAAGAAGTGCATTGTAAAACCAATTCAGGTGCTCACTGAAAAAACACTTTTTGCTACAAATTGGGGCTTTCATTATGCTCACACTACGCAATGGAATTGAATCATTTTTTAAAAATGTAAACTTTTCTTTCAAACTAAGGGACCCATCTGGGTTCAAGATACATAAGCTAATGCACAAAAGCAACAATGGTGAAAAGAAGCAGAAATGACAAATGGAGACTCATTTTATGATAGGTCGTGGTCAAGTTTGACCTCTTTTTTGCAAAATATGGAAAACCCACCTAGGGTTGCAAAAAATGAAGCAACATTGCTATATTCTATAGAAAAATGGAGTATATTTACAAAACCATCTGCATTTCTATCAAAAAAAATTGAGTTTCTTCAAGAAATCAAGAAACCCACTTGGGTTTTGTTGAAAACATTTACAGATACAAAATATATGTGCTACAAAAAACCCACTTAGGCGTTTTGCAAGTGTATTGCAAAATAGAAAACAAAATGCCAAAATATAGAGGAAACCCATGTTGAAAAATGGAGGCTGAGCTCACAGGCCGTTTTGTTTTTCTTTTCTTTTCTACATATAAAAAACCCATCTAGGTTGTTAGAACCCTTTCAGATAAAGGAAAAATCGAAAGACATTATAGGGTTTTTCAAATGAAGCTGAGCCATTAAAAACACACTATTTTTTGTTCATGGCCGCGGTCAGAGAGTTATTTTCTTTAGGAAAAACAACAGAAACAACAATGGGGTATCCCTATTAACAAATGCAAAGAAGAAAATGAAAAAAAATTGTTATCTTTTCAAGATGGAGGGCTCAAAAAATATAGCTTTCTTTTGCTCAAGATCAGAAATGGAGTTGATTGAATGCTTACCTGGAGCTTTTGCTCAATTTTTGCGATATTCAAAGCTTTGTCTCTCTAAAGTAAGATTCATTTAAAGCTTTTCATGGTGGTTGAATGGTAAAACAAAAAAGAGAGAACAAATGAAACATATGAGTCAAAAAATATGTCCATGGCCGCGGCCTTAAGTTCAGGAATGGCTTCCAAATGATAGAAAAATGCAAATTTTGAGCTACACAGAAGCTTTTTACCTCCTTTCCTTTGTTTCTCATTAGAGAATCTCAACAAAACCATGGTAATCTCCATTTTTCCTATGTTTGCTCAAACCCCATGGCAGCAACATCCCAGTTTCCAAATTGTTCAAATGACAAAATGATGGGTTGTCTCATTGTTTCGATGTTTTGATGATTAGGGTTTGACCCTACTTTTGTGCGATGGGATTTTCTTCCCATGTTTTTAAAATTAAAAACATGTGTGAATTCATAATGGGGCCAAAACTTATGTTTATTAACTTAGGCATTTTATGCCTTAAGTTCTTTTTTGTCCTTGTTAAAAACTTTGTCAAGTCCTAAGTCCTCAACAATGCATATGGAGTCTGCCAAGTCAAATGATATGTCTTTGATTTTCACCCAAAATCATGTGACTTGGAATATGCTTTCCAAGGAATTTGGAGGTCAGCCATATTGGCCAAGTGTTTTGGAGATCTATGATGCCTTTGAAAACCAGTGATATTTCCCATGTGGATAAAGTGTAGAATGTGTTAAGTTAAGATGGTCAAATGCCTTGGAAGCTTTTGAAAGCTTTTAGATATGACATAATATGTTGCATTTTATTCCAATATTTGAAGATATCGTGTAAGTGATTTGAAAATCACTTTTATTGTGCCTTTTAATGCAAATGTAATACAAGGAGATGGTGGAGCCCTTATTTTATGCTTTGAATTGTAAAATGACTTGTTTATTGATGTTTTATGAATCACTTAATCGAGATCATTATCTTTGATGCTTTTTGAAGTCTTGTGCTTCAAAACACACATATTGCATGAGGAAAGTGTGAGTCAAGATTGGTGTGAAGACCAATAATGACTTACAGAAATGAGGAATGTGTGTTAGGCTATTTTGATTATTTTGCAAGAAAAGGGGGTTGTTTGGAGGCATTTTTGTCACATTTTTAGTGTGACTATTAACTTGGCTTAGCTTTTCTTCATGTGGTGGATAGTTTGGAGGGTTTCTAGAACGTTCTTTTTGGCCTTTTTTGTTGTATCTAACCAGAATCTTCTAGAAGCACTTGTGTGAGGGGTTTTGGTGTGTTTTTGCTGAAGTATGTTCATTTTGAACATTTTGGGGAGTTCTTTCTTTCCAGCAGTAGGATAGCTTTGTTTTGGAGCTATTTTTCATGGAGCAGTATTGTAACTCAGATGGTCCTATTATACAATAAGCACTTTGAATTAATAAAGTAGAGTATTTTTACCTTCTCATTTCATGTTCTCATGTATGTTGTTAATGATTGATTAGTTTGTCTTGTGAAAATCTATCTTTTCCTTGCAAGATTGTCTCATGTTATGCATCTGTGTGGAAAAAAATGTGTGTGTACAGGTTGGAAGTTGTATTGTTTTAATGATGTTAATTGTGAAACCCTATTTTCCTTTTAAAAGCATTGTTTACAAGACTTCTTATGAATTATTTATGTAAATTGCATTGGAAAGTGAGTTTTTTGAGTCAAGCTTTGTGGTATTAATTTAAGTATGATAGGTTGTTTGCAGGTCTAGGTTGTTTTGGTGCATCACCTTAGGTTTTTTCCAGCATTAGGTTTATTTTCATGCAAATTCTTACCCTTACCTTAGAGATTAATAGTTAGGTGACATCAAAAGGGGAAGCCAACCCTTATCACTAGAGGTCTGCTTTCGAACAAGTTACCAACAACCTAAAAGTAGTCCCATGTTAGTCCAAATCTGTTGAGTTCATTTAAAAGCTTAGCAAATAGGGTGCAGATTTGGGAACCTAATAGTTTTGGCACGCTCAGTGGGACCTCTAGTCATTTCAGATTAGAAGAATACATCAGTTTGCTAGTTTTGATATGCAGCTAGCAATTTTTATCTTTTTTAAGGTCATACCAGCATATCTAGTGGCTCCAAATGGGGAAATTGATAGTAGATCAATGTTGTAGCAACTTATGAAAAGAATTCAAATAAGGGGAAACTATGTCCCATTAGATTATCTTCATATTTCACCACCTCTTAGGAGAGGTAGGCCAACAAAGAAGGTTTTTGTTTCATCAAGAAAAATAGTTTCAACTCCACAGTGAGAGTTTCCAACCCCATAAAGCAACAAAACTTGGTGTCAAACATGGTTGTTCAAAGAAACCAAGTTTTAATGACATTCAATGGTTGCAGCCCACTTCAATTAGCCCAACATGATGATATTCCAATGGCTTCTCTTAAAAGTGTGTCATATTTTTAAGGTGAAGATCATACTACACCAGTTGAACACATTAAAGACATTTCAAATATGTGTTCAGTACATCATATAACTCAAGAAAATGTTTCCTTGAGGCTGTTAGTAGCATCATTCAAGGGAAAAGCACTCCAATGGTTTAGGATTTTAGCAGTTAATTCCATCAAAACGTGGGATGAATTAGGAGAGGTGATTTGCAAGCAGTTCAAAGACAAGTATGATAACTTGTCATTGGTGGAGCAGCTGGCCCACATTAAAAGGGCTCCTCGTGAACAGATGATGGACTTTAATTTTTGTTTTCAAAGAACATGGGATAGAATTTTGGAGCCTACAAGGCCTCCAGCTGAATATGCCTTTCTCTATTTTTTGAGAGCCTTAAATAATGAAGTGGTTGTTTTAATATTGTCCATGGGTGGAAATACTTTACCAATAGCCTATGACACAATTGTGAGAGAAGAAAACAACTTAATACAAGCTGGAAGGATTTTCCCTAGGCCTCCTATGCCATTTTTTCCTGGCATTCAGCATCCTACAGCTTTGCCTACACCTCAAATAGCCCCTTTACTAGTTGTTGTTAACACAGAAATTGCTGCTCAAGGACCATCCCAAGAGTTGTAGGAAATTAAAAGCAGTCAATAGAAGATTGAAAATTTGCTTCAGACTTTTGGAAATGAGCTGGCAAGCATTAAAAAGCAGCAATTTCAAGGTTTCAAGCTTTGGCAGCCTCAAAATCAAGGTCAAGGTCAGCAATTTCAAGCTAACAAACAACCATATCAAGAAAATTTCAAGGTGCATGACAAAATATGAATCCGAAGCCTTTTCAACCATATAATCTAGTTCCAATTAGTGCAGCAAGAGATATGGCACCTCTTTGAAACAACCTTGTAGCATAATATGAGTGGTGGTATCCTTGCAACCAGGCCCATAATCAGACTACATGTTTAAATGGTGTCATCAATCAAGCATTGATGGTTCAAAATGTTTCAAGTGTGCAAGACGTGCCTAATGGTGAATCATCCCAATAGCAGGAGCTTCCTGCAAGTGACACAACTCTCTTGAATTGGCAAGGAGAGGAGTTTGTGGAGTAAACAGTGATAGCTCTCCAATAGCAACCAACACCCGATCCAAAAAGAGATCTTTCAAGATTGGACAAGCATCAAATAAAGACAAGGAATTTGTTGGACCTTCCCTCATGTAACACACATTTTGCAAAGAAATTCATAAGGTATTAGTGGTGGACAACTTGGGAGCCAACCCCAACCAACCCACTTGCAGACAAACCCTGCTATTGCAAGGACCCATCAAAAGGTAAACGTTGCCACACCCTTCAACATTATTGAATCCATGAAAAAGATGAATGTGAATATATCAATGTGGGATTCCGTATCTATCCCTGGCCAAAAGGACTTGTTACAATCTACCTTAGTTGAAGTAGGTGTTTCAAATGATATACCAACAAGTCAAACCAAGGTTGTCCTAACAAATACACCCCAAGACAACAGTAAACAACCAAGTGAGGATGTCAAACCACCCCCATTTTATGTGTCCTTGATAATAGGAGATAAACTAGTTCACAATTGCATGGTGGATTCAGGGGCAAGTAGTTATGTCATGCCCAAACAGATTGCTAATAGGTTAGGACTAAAATATCAGCCTCTTGAGAAAGGAGTTGTTCAATTTGATGGGATAGCCATTAACACCATAGGTATTATCAAAGGTTTAAGCCTTACCCTACATGCTTGCCCCAATTTCTCCATTCCCCAAGACATTTCTGTCATTGACTTACCTCCACATTTTGCTTTATGTTTGTCAAGAGATTTCACTACCAAGATAGGAGGTTATTTTTCATCAGATTGGTCCCATAAGGTGTTCAAAACGAGATATGGGACTAAAGTAGTCATCAAATCTGAACAACTTCCTAAGGATCACATTGAACCATATGTCCCAAGTGTTGTTAATGCAAATTGTGTTGATTTTGATGATGATGAACTTGTTGTTGCTTAAGAACTGCAAGAAGAAATCATACCAGATACACTTCTAAGTGAGTGGGCAACAAAAAATATCATTGATATCCCAAATGATAACATTGAAGAGACTGGTTTAGGTGTGTATGTGTTGCACGAACTTGATTCAATGATTCCAAACCTCAAAAGGGAGGTGGGATAGCAATTAGATCAAGAAGGTGAAGTGTGGAAGATGTTCTTTTATGGTTCTCAAAGAAAGAATAGTGCTGGTGGGGGTGCAATGCTTGTGTCCCCACAAGGTGACAAATACTACTCTGCTTCCATATTTGCTTTCTCTTATACTAACATATTGTTGAATACAAAGGTCTAATTCAAGGCTTGGAATGGGAACAGAAAAGAGGGATTGGCTTCTTGCAAGTTTATGGTGACATTGAATTAATCGTCAACCAGGTGAGAGGTCTACATGTCACTAAGAATGATGTCTTAAAGTCTTACAAACATAGGGTGTGGGATATGATAGAAGAGTTTGATGCTTTCAATCTGATTTCTATTCCTAGATATTAGAATAGGCATGTTGATAGACTGACTGCAATAGGTGCTCAAGTTGATATTCCAAGTGAAATTAGGAAAGAAAAGTTGGATCCATATGTTAAATAGTTATCAGACCTTCTATTTTGGATAATAGCGTTCATTGGAAATTTTTTGAGAGTGATGAACAGGTCTTAAGCTTTATGCTGCAAGAAGATGAATTTGCAACAGTCAACCAAGAGAAGATCCAACAACAATATGATGATCAGATCATCCAATTGAAGTCTAACAAATTGCCCAAGGGTCTAGTCACCTTGGAATCCATTTTTAGCATGGATGACTAGCTGAAAAAGAATAAGACCAGTATGCAGGTCAAAGAATAACATTATGAGCAGCTTGAAATTTTCAAAGGTAAGCTCCTTAAAGTTGGTAAAATTTGTTCACATGCAGATAGGAAAACTTTCATTGCCCTTTGTCAAGAGTTCCA
>VDFB02004809.1:0-11161 GCA_007258455.2 Sequoia sempervirens | reverse complement strand
GAGCTTTGGAAGGGAAATTTGCTCGTTATTTGTTGGATTCGGATGGTGCTTTTCAATTCTCTAGATGGTTGTATGTACCTCCTTCAGAGGGTCTTCGTACCCTGATTTTGACAGAAGGTCATCGGGCACCTTACGTAGCACATCTTGGAGTTAAGAAAATGTATGCGGATCTGCATTCCCTTTATTTTTGGTCAGGAATGAAGCGGGATATCGCCAACTTTGTGGCTCGATGTCTTAAATGTCAGAGAGTAAAGGCTGAACATCATCATCCAGCAGGGTTGCTACAGCCTCACCTTGTTCCGGAATGGAAATGGGATGTTATTTCCATGGATTTCATTGTTGGGTTGCCTATGTCATCTAGACGACATGACGCTATTATGGTCACTGTCGACAGATTGACTAAGGTAGCTCATTTTTCCCCTGTTCGATCTTCGTATACGACATCTTATGTTGCTAAGGTGTTCATGAATGATATAGTTAGATTGCATGGGATACCACAGAGGATCATTTCTGACAGAGATCCGGTATTCATGTCTGCGTTGTGGACATCTTTGCAGCAGTCTTTGGGAACTAAGTTGAATTTCAGTTCTGCCTACCATCCTGAGACTGATGGTCAAACTGAGAGAGTTAACCAGGTGCTAGAGGATATGCTTCGTATGTATGTCATGGACCAGCAATCACGTTGGGAGGACTATCTGTACTTGGTCGAGTTTGCATATAACAATGGGTACCATAGTTCCATTGGTATGGCTCCTTTTCAGGCTTTGTACGGTCGTCCTTGCCGTACTCCTTTGAGTTGGGATCGGTTGGAGGACAGGGTGCTTCTTGGACCTGAAATGCTTAGAGATATGGAGCAGCAGGTGGCTCGCATTCGGGAGCATCTTGTAGCTGCTCAGGATAGACAGAAGAAGTATGCTGACGCTCATAGAGTTAATCGGCAGTTTGTAGTGGGTGATCGGGTGTTCCTTCGAGTGCGCCTGCGGAAGAGCCCTATTCGTTATCGAAAGGGTTCGAAGCTTGCGCCTCGCTTCGTTGGACCCTTTGAGGTGTTAGAGCGGATTGGACCTGTTGCTTACCACTTAGCTTTGCCACCCAGTTTGTCGCGAATCCACGATGTATTTCATGTTTTTGTTCTTAGACCATATTTTCTTGATGTTACTCATGTTCTTGATTGGAATGCTCTTCAGGTTGAGGACGGGCAGCTGGCTCTCGAGCCCGTGGCCGTGCTTCAGCGTCGGCGACTTACCCTCAGAGGCAGAGAAATTGATCAGGTACGGATTCAGTGGGACCCGAATGATGAGGCTTCAGCTACATGGGAGGATGCCTCTCGTATCAGGGATTCTTATCCTTATCTTTTTACTGGCTTCCAGGAGTAAGCCGAATTCTTGGGGGGGAGGATGTAATACCCCTCATGTTGCTGCTTGTTCTTGACATTCTCTGTGGTTTTGTTTGGCACATTGTGGTTTTGATGATACTGTTGATGTTATGTTGTGGTAGCTTAGATTGTTACTGATTATATTACTCTTATGATGCCATGGATATTATAATGACATTTTTATTACGATTGTTTTGATGGAGTTAATTGGAATGCAGTAGGCCAGAGAATAGTAATTGATGATGTTGATGCGAATTAATGTAATTCTATAATGCAATAGGTGATGATATGATTTGGTGAGGGGACAGGCAGCATCACTCGTTCACGAGCGCCCTGCTACACTGCAAATCCTTCTCACGATGCTTTGTAATTGATTATATGTATGTATGTTGTGTATCACCTTGTTGGATGCAAGCTTTGCAGGAATAAGACTCGATTCCACCTATTTCGATAGGTCTGGGCGAGCATTGTACCAACCCAACGGCTGAAAGTTGAACAAAGGTGACATGGAAGTAACTTCGTTCCAAGATGTCAACTGTCTTGTACCTTCTTGGTTTTGTGCATCTTGGTCATAGCCATTTTGTTGTTACATTGGTCTTTGTATGTTATTGTGATTTTATGACTTATCTAATGTGGTGTATGGTTTTATATTGTGATTTAAATAATTAAACAATTAATAAAATAAAGCATATAATAATAAATAAACAATTAAATAAATAAATGTTAGTAGTAGTTTGTGAAAATATTAAATTTATTTTGAGAAAATCTTGCAAATGGTTGATTTCAATTATTTTAATGGGCATGTGATTATTTAATTAAGTGTTTGTGGAGATGATAAATAAATAAATAAATAAAGTTAAATTTTGTGGATTTGAATATATTTAAATTTTATTTATTTTTGGAGAAGTGACTTCTGGTATTCACGGGAAGAGGAAACGGAAGAGACTTTCTGAGTGTTGATTTTATTTAGGGGTTTTTCTTTGTATGGGGTTGCATTCTCTTTTCGGATTTCGGAGAAATTTTGCATACATCTTTTTTGTCATTCTAGAGGAGTATAGCATTCTCTTTCTATTACTCTGGCGAATTTATTGAAGAATAAGGTTCAGTTTGAGGGAGGTTTTGGATCTGTTGCTGGAAACATTCGGCAGCGAAGGAGTAGGTTTGCAAAAATAATTTGATCAAGCTCAGGAGAAAGCTTCCACAGATTTTCTACAGACACAAGACAACAGGTTCTTTTTCTCTTTTTAATTATCTTTTTCCTATAGCAACAAATGAAATAAAAATTGTTTTTTGTGAATGAAATTTCTTCTTGGGTTTGAAATTAAATGTGTGTGAAGAAAATCTTCGGGTCTGTAGAAATGTTTTCTGGTCTATTATTCAATTAAAATGAAATTTTTGTTGGGTTCTGGATTGTTGTTATTTAAAATGGAATGTTGGTTGGGTTCTGGAATTAAACAGTATTACTGTATTTTTGTTCTAAAAAAAAAATTAAAAAAAAAAATTAAAGAATAATTCCCTTACTGTGAATTTTGGGCTGTCTATATTCTTGTTAATATATATATTTTACGAATACATTTTATATATAAATATATACATTAACTTGTACAGTTGATTATCATTCCCTGTTTTCGAAATATTTAAAATACAGTATATATATATATGTATATATAGATATATATTAGATATATATATATACACATATATATATATAAATATTGAATGTAAATTTCATTCTAAGTTTCAAATTTTTCCGTACTTCCGTTAGCTTTATTGATATTATTTTTGGTATTATAAAATCCTGACTAAGTGGTGGTTCGGCCTCGGCCGTACCCACCACCTAGCCGACCCTTGTACTGGTGCGGTAGTCTGCGAACTACCCACAGCAGTCCTTCGGACTGCTGTGACAGTCCATAGACTGTCCACGGCCGGGTATAACCTCATGCTTTTGGTGGCCCGTTTTCCATTCGAAATGGTATGTGCTTTATTTTTGTTTTAAAATGAAAATTCTTTTTAAATTTTAATGTGCGTATATGCTTTTATAAATATATATATGTATATATATATTTATATTTATATTTATATATATATATATATTTATTAATTCATTTAATTATATTTCACTGATTTAACTGTTAAATTAATCAATTAATTATGTCTATAACCAGATTGTTTCTTTTTCTAGTCTAAATAAAACAAAATTTTATTATAGCGAAAATATGAAAATAGAAAGGAATTTTTATTAATTTGTTAAATTATGAACTTTGATAGGATAATATAGTAAAATGGCAATTTATGAATATATGTTAGCATTGATTATTTAATTCTTGTTTTTAATGTGTATATTGTGGAAATGGAATTTACTATGGAATTAAATAAGTTATCTTTTTATGAAGTTGAGTCTTGTAGACTTGTTGGGTTCGGGACATTGTTAGTTCATTGGTGAGGGAACCCTGTTAATGCTATGAAAGTATTCTGAAACTGTAGTCTTCCAGAGGATTGTGATTTTTGTTGGATTTATGCCTTTTCTTTATGAGTATTTGATATGTCATGATTCGAGAATGGGGTGTATAGACTTGTGAGATTTTGATAATGTACTCATTTAGCGAGATGGGTTATGCCTCGCGTGTTATTGTTGTTGTATTTCAATATGCATGATTGTGATGGTACACCCCTGTTTCTTTTTGGTTTTGGTTGGGTCTCTAGGGAGAGTGGCTCCTCGTGGGGGTCGGCGCCCCGTTTAAGGGGAAGGGCATAGGATAACCCACGAGTGAGTTAGTAATCAAGTGAAAATCTAATAATTAACTTAGGAGGTTTGGGTAGTAATATCATTATAAGATTTAAAATATGGATGCCTCGTCTTCATTAGTGCTTCCGTAGACTAATGGAAGACTAAGAAGGTCGTGGTTGGCAAGGTTGTAACCTCGTCTTCACGAGAGGTTTACGGCTCCGCATTAGTCACCCTATGGACCGGCGCCTCCAGTTGGGAGGAAGGGCACAGGATAGCCATAGATGGGACCGACGCCTCCAGTTGGGAGGAAGAGCACAGGATAGCCCATGTAGGACTATGCGATGACACTCTCCCCTAGTTGCCCATGTGTTTTACTTGTTTGTGTTCCTCTAGAAGTATGTTATGGGAGTTGGTTTAGATTGTTGTTAAATGGACTTATATTGAATTATGGAATATTGCCTTGATTCATCTTTGGTGTGCTTTGTGGTCTTGTGTGATCTCATTGATATTTGACTTATGATCTTGTACTCTTATGATACTGTGATATGATGTTATTGTATTGTCTTTATTGCAATATTGTGTTATGGCTCTATGTTTGGTACTTCTTGTTATGTTTGTACCTCGGTTCTTGTCAGTTGACAATCTTGGTCGGGGTTACTTCTCTATCACCTCTTAGCACGGGGGTGGTCGGGTGGAACGTGCTTCGCACACCGTTTGGTTCCCCATCAGTGTTCGTTGGCCCAGTCTCATCCTGTTGAAGTTTTGTACCAGAAGATCTTTATACTCTGTTGATAAATCTTGTATATTGTATTCATCCCACATGATTGGGAACCATGATGTAAACTATATGGATATGATGTATAATTAAAAGATGTTGTAATGTAGTTATCAACTTTGTATCTTTATTTGGCTATGTGATTCTTCATGGTATTACTTTATGAAGGAATCTATGAATTCATGTTATGTTGGCATTAATAGTTCCTTTGTTGTTAGAATGGTATCTTATGTTTTGTTGCTTTGTAATGTTTAATTCGTTGTGACCTCGCGTGCCCCAAAGAAAAAAGTTGGTTATGTCATTTGTGTTGAAAGGAAATGAAGTATATGATTATGTATATGATTATTTAATATTTGTATATTGATTATTTGTCTTTAAAAAAAAAAAATTGTGCTTTTTATGTGGTTGTTCTTTGAGGTTTGCACGGCGGGCGTTACAACTTGGTATCAGAGCCAAGGTTGCAAACGCTGGGGTCTCTGGGTAGTTATGTCCTTTAGGCAACCTTTGCGTTTTGGCTCTTGAGCTCATATGTACCTTTGTCTTGTTGTGCAGAAGCATGCCTAGAGGCAGAGGTAGAGGTAGAGGTAGAGGCCGAGGAAGAGGCCGAGGTGGTGGCCGTGGAGCCAACCAACCGAGTCCTTCACCGCCAAGTTCTCACGGTCCTAAGTCTGAGGAGCAACAGAATTCTCAAAACAATCCGTCAGGTGGTGGATAGAACCCGGAATAGCCGGGGTTGGATGGTCAGTTGCAGCGTTTCCTAGGTGAGCTTCTTGATAGATTGGGTCCTAGACCTGATGGGGATCAGCGGGTTGAAAGAGAAAGAGAAAGGTCTCCAAGGCATAGGGGAGCTTCAGTTGACCAGGATGCTTTATTAGCAGGCCATATGAGGGATTTGATGAGAGCTCATCCACCTACCTTCGATGGCTCTGGAGGAGGGTTGGAAGCCGAGACATGGTTAATTGATTTGGGCCAATGCTTCACAATGCACCCCTACGGTAGTAATACCAAGGCTCGATGTGTTGTTATGCATTTGTGGGGTTTCACGTCCACTTGGTGGCAGCTTGAGGAACAGAAGTTGCATATGGATATCAGTATGGTCACTTGGGAGTTTTTCTTGGAAAGGTTCAGGGCTTGCTTCTTCTCAGATCATTGGAGGCAGCGTAGGGTAGATGAATTCCATGATCTTAAGCAAATGGCAATGTCAGTAGAACAGTATGAACGACACTTCTATGAACTGAAACAGTATGCAGGGATTAGTCATGATGAAGGGATGTTGGTACAACATTTTGTTTGAGGTTTGAACACTCGCATCAGTGGTGGCGTACGAGTCTTCGAACCGAAGACAATGGAATTTGTTGTCGAAAAGGCTCGCTTGGTGGAAGAAAACTTGGCTATGGCATTGGGTGGTCATGTAGGAGTGCAGATTGGTAGTGTGCCCACTCCTAGAGCTGGTTCTCAAGGGGGTCAGACATAGGCAGCAGGGCCTTCTAAGAGTCATTTTGGGCCTTCAAGAGGGGGTCAGTAGCAACAATCTAAACTGAAGCACAAGAATGCTACTTCTCAGCAGGGTGGCCACTTTCAATTTCGCAGGGATCGAAACCGAAACCGTGCACGTCAGGAGCAGCCTGCATTGAGTTTTCAGTCTCCACCTAGTCGTGGGAGCTTCCAGAAATCGAATGCTCCATCCGGGGGAAGAGGTTTTGGTTGAGGTTCTGGATGTTTCTCGTGTGGGCAGCAGGGGCATATTGCTAGGATGTGTCCTTAGAAGAGCACTTCAGAGTTTAGTCAGAAACCAGCTATGTCCGAGCCGACAGTGGGAGATGCAGGGAGATCTCACCGAGTCTTCGCAATAGTGGATAATCGTCAGGAGGATCATCAGAGCACCGTCATTGAGACTACAGGTTTATTGCATAAGTCTAGCATTTCAGTACTCTTTGATTCTGGTGCATCTGATTCTTTTATTTCTCCTTTAGTTGTTGAGCGATGTAAATTGGGGGCAATAAAGCAAAGCGAAAAGTGGCAGGTTGAATTAGCTTTAGGATCTAAGGTTATGGTCGAGAAGCTTGTGTAGGGTTGTAGGTTAGAGTTAGGGGCAATGTCGACTAAGGTGGACCTCAGAATTCTTCCACTTGGTTCTTATGATGTAGTCTTGGGCATGGATTGGTTAAGCTCACATCGTGCTTTGATAGACTGTCGCCGTAAAGCAGTGTGGTGTGTGGATGATTTTGGAAAAGAGGTGGAAATTGTGGGTGTTCAGAGGCCTGTTTCTTTGAGAATGATCTCAGCTATGCAGTTAAAAAGGTGTTTTTGTCAGGGTTGTTAGCTCTTTGCAGTGTCGGTTAGTGACCTTGAGTCTGAGGTTAGCCGTGAGGTGTCATTGAAGGATTACCCTCTCCTTGTAGAGTTTTCTGATGTTTTTCCTAGTGAGATATCGGGTATGCCTCCTAAGTGGGAGGTGGACTTTAGGATAGATCTGGTGCCTAGAGCGGAGCCTATCTCTCGAGCTCCATATAGGATGACCACACAGGAACTCCAAGAACTTCATCTGCAATTGGAGGAATTGTTGGCTAAGGGGTTTATCCGCCCTAGTGTTTCTCCTTGGGGAGCACCAGTGATCTTTGTCAAAAAAGAAGGATGGTTCTCTTCGTCTTTGTATCGATTATAGACAATTGAACAAGGTAACAGTAAAGAATCGATATCCCCTTCCCAAGATTGATGATCTATTTGATCAGATAAAAGGGGCAAAGGTATTTTCCAAGATCGACCTCAAATCAGGGTATCATCAGTTGTGGATAGCAAAGGCCGACATTCATAAAACTGCATTTCGCACTCAGTACAGACATTATGAGTTCACAGTGATGTCATTCGGGTTAACGAATGCACCTTCAGTCTTTATGAGTCTAATGAAGGGGGTGTTTCGAACTTACTTGGATAGGTTCGTCCTCGTGTTTCTTGATGACATTTTGATCTATTCTAAGTCTATGGAGGAACATGAGGTGCACCTAAAGTAGGTTTTGCAGTGCTTAAGGGACAACCAGTTATATGCCAACCTAGAAAAGTGTGACTTTTATAAGACTGAAGTTCAGTATTTGGGCCATGTGATTTCTGGTGAGGGAATTTCAGTGGATCCTGCTAAGATCCAGGCTATCATGGATTGGCCCGTGCCCACTAATGTCTCAGAAAATTCACAGTTTCATGGGACTAGCTGGGTATTATCGGTGGTTCGTGCAGGGCTTTTCGAGGATTGCGTATCCTATCACATCACTTTAGAGGAAAGGAAAGAAATTTCTTTGGTCAGAGTAGTGTCAGTTAGCTTTCCAAAATCTTAAGGAAAAACTGACTAGTGCTCCAATTTTGGCAGTGCCGGATCCTACAGGTGATTTCATGGTTTGTACTGATGCCTCTTTGGAAGGTCTTGGAGCCGTGTTGATGCAGGAAGGGAGAGTGATTTCCTATGAATCTCAGAAACTAAAGGATCATGAACTCAATTATCCCACACATGACCTTGAGTTGGCCGCAGTTTTTCATGCTCTTGTGAGATGGAGGCACTTCTTGTTAGGGCACCGGTTCGTGTTGCTTACAGACCATCAGAGTTTACAATACATCTTCACACAGCCGAATTTGAATGCAAGGCAAAGGAGGTGGATGGAATTTTTGTGTGAATATGATTTTGAGGTGAAGTATATTCAGGGTAAGGAAAATGTGGTGGTTGACGCTCTGAGTCGATGCAGGCATGAGGTTTCGGCAATGACTCTTGAGGTGGATTTGAAGAGTCAGATTCTCGCAGCCCTTCCTTCAGATAGTTGGTAATCAGAGGTGAAAGCTGAGGTGGAGTCAGGCAGAGCTTTGGAAGGGAAATTTGCTGGTTATTCGTTGGATTCGGATGGTGCTTTGCATTTCTTTGGACGGTTGTATGTACCTCCTTCAGAGGGTCTTCATACCCTGATTTTGACAGAAGGTCATCGGGCACCTTACGTAGCACACCCTAGAGTTAAGAAAATGTATGCGGATCTGTGTTCACTTTATTTTTGGTCAGGAATGAAGCGGGATATCACCGACTTTGTGGCTCAATGTCTTGAATGTCAAAGAGGAAAGGCTAAACATCATCATCCAGCAGGGTTGCTATAGCCTCACCTTGTTCCAGAATGGAAATTGGATGTTATTTCCATGGATTTCATTGTTGGGTTGCCTATGTCATCTAGACGACATGACGCTATTATGGTCACTATCGACAGATTAACTAAGGTAGCTCATTTTTCCCCTATTTGATCTTTGTATACGACATCTTATGTTGCTAAGGTGTTCATGAATGATATAGTTAGATTGCATGGGATACCACAGAGGATCATTTCTGACATAGATCCAGTATTCACGTCTGCGTTGTGGACATCTTTGCAGCAGTCTTTGGGAACTAAGTTGAATTTCAGTTCTTCCTACCATCCTAAGACTGATGGTCAAACTGAGAGAGTTAACCAGGTGCTAGAGGATATGCTTCGTATGTATGTCATGGACCAGAAATCACATTGGGAGGACTATCTGTACTTGGTCAAGTTTGCATATAACAATGGGTACCATAGTTCCATTGGTATGGCTCCTTTGAGTTGGGATCGGGTGGAGGATAGGGTGCTTCTTGGACCCGAAATGCTTAGAGATATGGAGCAGCAGGTGGCTCGCATTCGGGAGCATCTTGTAGCTGCTCAGGATAGACAGAAGAAGTATGCTGACGCTCATAGAGTTGATCGACAGTTTGTAGTGGGTGATCGGGTGTTCCTTCGAGTGCGCCCGCGGAAGAGCCCTATTCGTTATGGAAAGGGTTCGAAGCTTGCGCCTCGCTTCGTTGGACCCTTTGAGGTGTTAGAGCAGATTGGACTTGTTGCTTACTGCTTAGCTTTGCCACCCAGTTTGTCGTGAATCCACGATGTATTTCATGTTTTTGTTCTTAGACCATATTTTCCTGATGTTACTCATGTTCTTGATTGGAATGCTCTTCAAGTCGAGGACGGGCAGTTGGCTCTTGATCCCATGGTCGTGCTTCAGTGTTGGCGACTTACCCTTAGAGGCAGAGAAATTGATCAAGTACGGGTTCAGTGGGACCCGAATGATGAGGCTTCAGCTACATGGGAGGATGCCTCTCGTATTAGGGATTCTTATCCTTATCTTTTTACTGGCTTCCAGGAGTAAGCCGAATTCTTGGGGAGGAGGATGTAATACCCCTCATGTTGCTGCTAGTTCTTGACATTCTCTGTGGTTTTGTTTGGCACATTGTGGTTTTGATGATACTGTTGATGTTATGTTGTGGTAGCTTAGATTGTTACTGATTATATTACTCTTATGATGCCATGGATATTATAATGACATTTTTATTACGATTGTTTTGATGGAGTTAATTGGAATGCAGTAGGCTAGAGAATGGTAATTGATGATGTTGATGCAAATTACTGTAATTCTATAATGCAATAGATGGTGATATGATTTGGTGAGGGGACAGGGTAGCACAACTCATTCACGAGCGCCATGCTACACTGCAAATCCTTCTCACGATGCTATGTAATTTATTATATGTATGTATGTTGTGTATCACCTTGTTGGATGCATGAAAAAGGAATAAGACTCGATTCCACCTATTTCCTCGAGCATAGGTTCAAAGAGTACGGAACCAACCCAACTTCTGCTATGAAGTTGAACAAAGGTGACATGGAAGTAACCCGCTCTAAGATGCAAGCCAATCTATTCCTGTATCTTCTTGGTTTGCAAGCGCTTTGGTCATAGCCACTTGTTGTTAATGCTAGTCTTTGTATGTAATTGTGATTTTATGACTTATCTAATGTGGTGTATGGTTTTATGTTGTGATTTTAATAATTAAACAATTAATAAAATAAAGCATAAAATAATAAATAAATAATTAAATAAATAAATGTTAGTAGTAGTTTGTGAAAATATTAAATTTATTTTGAGGAAATCTTGCAAATGGTTGATTTCAATTATTTTAATGGGCATGTGATTATTTAATAAAGTGTTTGTGGAGATGATAAATAAATAAATAAATAAAAAGTTAAATTTTGTGGATTTGAATATATTTAAATTTTATTTATTTCTGGAGAAGTGACTTCTGGTATTCCGGGAAGAGGAAAAGGAAAAGACTTTCGAGTGTTGATTTTATTTAGGGGTTTTTCTTTGTGTTAGGTTGCATTCTCTTTTTGGGGATTTTGGAGAAATTTTGCATACATCTTTTCTATCATTCTGGAGGAGTATTGCATTCTTTTTCTGTTATTCTGGAGAATTC